>ADNK01003241.1:0-41513 GCA_000320545.1 Bigelowiella natans CCMP2755 | reverse complement strand
TCAGCTCTTCTCTTTCATCTCTTGCTATGATTAATATCGTTTCAACTATCTGATCATGAGGACATATGAATTAGTGGGGAAGAATAATTGACAAGGAACAGGAAGATTTCTATGCAAAAGAAGAGGGGAAGAAGAAGAAGAGAAACACAGCACAGAAAGGAAGCAGACAAGAGCATACGACAACATGAATATCCAATTTACATCGATATTTTCGGTTAATTGTCTACTACTACTACTTGACAAGACAAATGATGATTGATTACTTACCAGAATTCCTACTAAACCTGCTGCACCCATCAACACAGGTATAATCTTACTATCTGGAAAGGCTTGCTGACCTCCCTGAGCAGCAGCATATGTATGTATGTTGTAAGGATGCTTCAACATTAATATGATGTCACCAATGATAATGATGATGATGATGATGATGATGGTGGTAATACAAGGAATAATGGCCTTGCAACGAAGAAGTGGCAACAATTAAGAAGCTGTATTCGCTGCTCTCCGGGACAATCGTTTGTTATTTATGACGACAAGCTAGATACCACCACCGGAATGTAATACAACAATATATATATATATATATATATATATATATATATAATATGAATAATGCTGCATCTTCTACCGTATACAGGACGAAAAAGGAGGAGAGCATCAGAAGAATAATGTTCAGTCCCAGCCCCAATTCCATTGTCACCGACTATCAATAATATAATTACCACCAGCCACCCACCCAGGAAAAATAATGATTAATGAGGAATGCAGACCCGCGCGCGCGTGTGTGTGTCAGAAATCAAAGGAGGAGGAAGAGGAGGAGAAGTACACCGTTACTGTTGCTTGCAACTATACATCATTTACCTTCGCTCCAGCATCTTTTTCTCGTTGGGGACCGAATATTAGCTCGCGATCAGCCTGGTATCCATCAGCATATACGCCGCAAGTTAAAGATTTTAATAATGATTTTTTTAGTGAGTAATCTTTATCACCTTAATTTGCATTTTCTCCAGCCAGCGAATAAAATCTGGATCACGATCGTCCTTCTGCAATGCCAGATTGATGACTAACGTCATACAAGAGGAGGAGGAGCAGAAGAAGAAGAAGCAATAGGATTGGCCATAAACGCACCTTCTCTTCCTCCACAAAATGTATTTGTGAGCCTTTGAGCAATTGATGCACGTAGCCTTTATGATCCTGCGTATGTTGATGAGTAAGAAGCTAGTGGCATGTGTGTATACAAGTTGTTGACATGTTGTACAAACAAACCGATGCAACAACAACATGCATATGCATGCATGCATGCAGCATTGGATAATGATGATGATGATGATGGAACCCTTGCTTCAAGCCTCAGCTTGTGAAATATTTCGGAGATCTCTCGGACATCCTGACCAACGCACAAGTGGCAAGTGGCCTTATCATAAATGTGACCGAAGGATAGCTTGGACTGAACATATGCTGACCGAGAATGAGATTACGTCATCGTCGCGTTTAATTTTTGCCCCGAGGCGCTTCACCACGTCCTCCTTACCAGTGGCTAGGAGATTAGGTACACTTAGAACATACAAAACGATATCTACTATTTATTCAAATTTACGAGCGTGTGGAAGAGCTGCAACGCGTGTGATAATGGCTTTCATAGCACTCCGCATTCGGTCGGTAAGCAAGAAGGTCAGGTCATCGGCCATCGTGTTCGGGAGATGATTAGTTAGTTTGCCTCCTCCACCTCTGGAGATTTTCTCGAGACGATGTGGTCTCGGCAGGTGTGTTCAGAGATCCTCCCGAGACTCTCTTATCCTCTTGCTATTCATTTTCCTGAGAGACAGTGGCAGCCACGAGACTGATCCTCCTCCTACTACAAACTCTACTACCATTACCACTTACCACTACCACTACTCGTACTATCATTACCAACGACTGACCTGCCTGCTGCTCTACACACACCAGTCAGAAGCCTTCTCACCCAATGAGGAGAGAAGGAGGAGGAGGAGCGCCTGTCGACGCCATTGCGGTGTTGACAATGGCATCGGTCATTGCACTTTCAGCTGTGATATTCTCCACAGGAGGGACTTCAAGAAATGACAGGTTAATTGTATGCACAATAGGAATGCGCGACGGCTGAAACATAGTCAGATTTCATGCATGCAATTTTATGTCCACTGCTGTGATTCCTTTTGAAATACCATTTGACTTGAAATGTTGCGCCGAGGTGTACATGCATAATGATTATGGTGTGTGTGTGTGTGTGTGTGTGTGTGTGTGTGTGTGTGTGTGTGTGTGTGTGCAGCTGACATCGCAATAAAAGGCAACATTTTGTCCTCCTCCATCATCTATCTACCGAATAAACAGGTTTATCGTCGGCAGTCCGGTGTCATCATTGTCCCGAGGAACCTTTCATCTTTTCCCTTATGCTTCTTCGTATTTCTCCTCTCCGATTATTCGCAATGAATGGCATAGTAGCATACTTAGTGCCCCCCTCTCCAACTCCCGAAGTATTAGTGATAGTAGTAGTAGTAGTAGTAGTAGCATCGGTAAGAGAAGGAGGTGGAACAGCAGACAAGGTGATATGACTCGTTACTATTGATACTAATGTGTTGCGCAAATTGCGCAATCAAGCCCATTAATCGTAGTATCAGAGTATATGGCTGCTAAATACTTTGAGTTGTTATATCCACGAATCTTCTGATGTATCGCTGTCAAACTTAAATTCATGTTTTTGTTTTTGTTTTGCAACAATGCAACCATCAGCACGCCGAGGACGACGTCTCTATGCTGCTTCTTTCAGTAGATCATCGTCATCATTACTCGCAAATACAGCAACATACCTTCGAGGACAGCCAAGGAAGAAGAAGAAGGACGAGGAAGGAACGAAACAAAGTAGTAGGCAGCTAGCACCACCACATCTCCACCGACCCCGACGGGGATTTTATTCTTCATCATCATCATCATCATCATTATCATCCTCTTCCAGTAGTCCTACTACTACTACTACTTCCGTCTTCGCAGCAGCTGCAGCAGCAAGCAGCAGACGATTGGCCGTTAGCCCAAGTGTGCTTAAGTCTGTCGTTAAAGTGTTCTGCACAGACGTAAAACCCAACTTTGCACTTCCATGGCAGATGGAGCAGCAAGGTGGGTTTAGTAGTAGCATTTCAGTAATGATCGTCGACTATAGTAGTGCTTCTAAGTTTGTTCGTCAAACAAGAATATAATCAATCGTATTCTCGAGATAAATAACAATTTGTGAGCAGTACACTACTAGTAGTTTAGATTAGCTCTCGATTATTTGAAGTTATTCATCCGAAATGTTATTATGTGTAATGAGCCGCCCATCCCAACAAAGCAATGTATTTTCATGATAAACCGTCCTTCTTCTTCTTCTTCTTCTTCTTCTTCTTCTTCTTCCTATTCTCCTCCTTCTTCATATTCTCCTCCTTCTCCTTCCTCATCATCATCTCGTCATTCTTGCTTTGTTTCTTCCACAGGATCCAGTTTTTCATCGGGATTTGTGATTAGTGGTAGCAGTAGTTGTAGTTGTAGTAGTAGTAGTAGTAGTCGTAGGTGTAGTAGTAGTAGTAGTTGTTGTTGTAGCAGTAGTAGTTTTTGTAGTAAATAGTAGTTTCGAACAGAGAATATATGCTCCTACTACTACTACTAACTATTTTTAATACGTATGAACATCGTGTGAAGAAAAGGAGAGAAGCGTGCATTGGAGAGGGGAGGGGAGTGATAATGTGTCTCTGATTGTATTGTATCGTGATTTTACTGATCAGACTTGTTCTTCTTCTGTTTCTGTTTCTTCTTCTTCTTCCTGATGCTCCAGGCAATCGAATACTTACAAATGCACATGGCGTTGCTTGGCATAATGTCCGTAGTAGTTGTGTGTGTGTGTGTGTGTGTGTGTGTGTGTTTGTGTGTGTATATGTGTGTGTGTGTGTGTGTGAGAGAGAGAGAGAGAGAGAAACCAGCGGAAAAGATCAAAGAAGAGACTCGCGCATTTTCTTCATCTTCACTTTCTTTCTTCTCTCTAATCATGTTCAGCCATACGTACTGTAGAAATTCGTGGTATATGTGTTGTAGTACTACGTTTGATCACCGTGAGATGATGATTCACAACTACCATGTCTCACTTTTTAGTTTCTACGTGTGTGTAGCATTTATGTATGTGTTTATGTATCATCGCGGTGTGTGGAAGGATTGATGATGATGTTGTTGTTTGGTGGTTTTTGCTGATCATTAGGTTGTGCGTGTACGCAAACATGGTGATTCTCGGAAATATGTGGCCACCGTCGAGCACGTAGCCCATGAGTGCGATCTTGCAATTCTCAAAGTAGTAGTAGTAGTAGTAGCAGCAGCAGCAGCAGTCGTCGTCGTATCACCATCATCATCATCATCATCATCATCATCATAACATATTCAGGTGGAAGACTCTCAATTTTGGAGTGGACTGGAGGCTCTTTCCTTAGGAACTTTGCCTGAGTAGTCAGTCAGTCAGTCAGTAGGAGAGAGAGGGAAGAGTGTTAGCGACGAGAAAATCGATATAATATTCTAGCAGCAGCAGCAGCAGCAGCAAATGAATGAATGATGATATATTGATTAGATTACAGGACAAGATAAAGGTTGTAGGATATCCGCAGGGAGGAGATAGTACGTTGTTCACAATGATACGACGACAATGATGACAATGATGATGATGGTGATGATGGTGATGAAATAAGGAGAAGGATGTCCGGAATAATCACGTGTTGCATTGTTTCTTTTGATACCTCTTGAAGAATAGTGATCGAGGTTTGCTTTCCCTTCTCTCTCTCTCTCTCTCTCTCTCTCTCTCTCTCCCTCTCTCTCTCCTCTTTGCTTGGCAGGGATATCCATCACCCAAGGCATCGTCTCTAGAGTTGAAATGGGGTTGGTTATTCATTCTAGCAAGCTGCTAAGACTATATATGTTGAAGAGAGAGTAGAAAATCATTATTTGATATTTTGATCAATCAGTATGTATCGTGTATTATTATTATTATTATTATTATTATTATTGTTATTATTTTACTGAAAAATTATTATTATATATTTATTGTTGCAATGCCATCAGATCTTACTCTCATTCGGGAGAATATCTCCTAATGATACAAATCGATGCTGCCATCAACTCTGGTAGTAGTAGTAGTAGTTGTAGTTATTATCTCCTCTTCTTCTTCTTCTTCTTCTTCTTCTTCTTCGTTTTACTACTTCTCTCTCTCTCTCTCTCTCTCTCTCTCTCTCTTATATTATACATCGTATGACTGGTGCCTGCATGCTTACTGCTGTAGGAAACAGTGGAGGACCAGCACTAGATTCTGAGGGGAGGGTAGCTGGAGTAGCGTTTCAAGCCCTCGATGAGGCAGAAAACATCGGGTGATGAGCATTTTAATGGAAATAGTAAAAGTGTGGGCAGTTGGTTGTTGTTGGTGCTGTTTTTACGAGAATCATAATAATAATAATGATGATGATAATAATACCGTTGTGGGTACTGATGCTAGCGGTGGGTGTTGTTGACTTCCTGAACGAATAACAACAACATCACCAAAAACTAAACTTATCAAAGCAGAAGAAGAAGAAGAAGAAGAAGAAGAAGAAGAAGAAGAAATGTGCTACAACTGCCCTTCGTGCTCCATATGTACCGAGTCTGAAATAGTACTATTACAACTACTACTACTACTACTACTACTACTACTGCTACTACTGCTGTAAAGGTACATCATTCCAGTGCCCATCATAGACCACTTCCTGACCGACATCAAGCTTCATGGAAACTATACTGGGTGATAATGATGAAGAAGAAGAAGATGATGATGATGATGATGTGATGATGAGAATCCTCATCACGTCTATGAATCATGATGATGATGATGATTCTCATCATCACATTAGCATCATCATCTACAAAACGTGACACTTCGTAAAAATTGATGGTTTCGACCAAACATGTTCTCCTCTTCCATCATCATTGTATACTTTGCTGCTGCTGCTACTGCTACTACCTCCTGTTTTGGCTCTATACTATTCATGATAATCCCCTCCCCCTCCCTATTATATAAGGAGATCATCACTTGTACTACGACTACTACTACTACTACTACTACTACTACTACATGTGCTCTCATTTCACCACCTGTAATGTTATCAGATTTTGCCGTCTAGGAGTCAGTTGGCAAACGACGGAAAATGAAGTAATGGATATTGAATATGCTGCATGCATAATAATGGGGGTGAAGATGGAAGTGAAAGAAGAAGGAAATTAGTAGCCCAAAAAGAGAAAGTAGTATTCATACTCAAATATCAATGTCAAATAAGTGTACACGTAGCGCATAAGCATCTATAGCATTAATACCATCATTATAATCATCATTCTTCCCATCTCAATATTCTTCTCCTTGATGTTGTTGCGTCATGACTACTCAGGCTATGCGACAGTATTTGCAGCTCAAGGCTTTCAATGATGAAATCCATGCATTTTCTGATGACGACAAGGAAGAAGAAGAAGAAGTCGATGACAAAAAGGGGGAGGAAGCCATTGGAAAGGGAGATGATCCTGATTATTACTCTGATGATAGCTATGAGGATTCTCATGAATTGTTGATGGCCAGTGGAGAAGAAGAAGACAATTATGGTAGTAGTAGTAGTAGAATCTAAGAAAAGAAGAACAACAACAACAAGAATACGATATTATTTTGACCTGCTGATATGCAACTTTTCAGGGGTGATATTGTGACGATATAGATGTTATGTGTTATTGTTAATATTGCATCAGAATTTGATGATGATGATGATGCACATCGTTTCCATTACTACGACACGTCCGATGATACTGGAGTTCTGGTAATAAAAGCAGCAGCCGCAAAGGATAGATGAATGATGAGTGAAACAATTAATGATGAAAAGACATGCATGATGGTGATGACGGTCCTGTCGATTGATGCTGTGAAATAGTACTGAAGAATGCAGCATCCGTATCATCATCATCATCATCTACTATCATTACCATAATGGGTGAAAAATGATAATAATTATAATATATTATTAACATCAAGATAATAATACACATAATAATAACAGGTAACACATGTCGAGCCTAAGATGCCGACAGCAAAGGTACTACTACTACTACTAATAATAATAATAATACTGCTACTACTGCTACCTACTGCTACTGCTACCACCACCACCACCACCGTGTGTAACAACATCTATGCATGCCGATGTATGGCGACGATGTTAGATTTATCAGCATGATGATCTTTCTTTGTTGTCGGAATTCTTTCTTCTGCATTGTTTGACTTGGATTATTCCATCCATGATAGTTTCTCGATTGGCTACTACTACTACTACTACTACTACTACTACTACTTCTACTACTAGGTTTTGAAAGCTGGAGATGTTATTGCTGCTCTTGACGGAATACCTATTGCTTCAGATGGGACTGTTCCATTCAGGGGTGGGAATTATCCCCCCATTTATCATCATCATCATCATCATCATCATCATCATCCCCCTATTTATCATCATCATCATCATCATCATCATCATCATCCCCCTATTTATCATCATCATCATCATCATCATCATCATCATCCCCCTATTTATCATCATCATCATCATCATCACCACCCTAAATCCAAAACCTCATTCAATGTTGTTATTTGTTGTTATTTCCTCCCTCTCCTACTACACTGATCTAGGTGAAGAACGGGTGCTTTTCTCGCATATTCTCCGCTCGAAATATCCAGGGTATGTATCTGTGTGTTGTGTGTGTGTGGAAGAGAGAGGGGGGGGGCATACACACGACGAGTACTGCTGGATATATGTAGTATAATATTATCACCGCTATCAACAGTTTGTTGTCATCATCATCATCATCTCCATTTTCAACTTTGTTATATCTGCTGTGTAGTCCTCCTCCTATCTCTCCTTAGTCATCTTTGATCATTCATTAATGTCATCGTTAGGGATCTTGCAAACATGACTATCATACGTCACGGTCAACGGTTGGAAGAAACCGTTCAATTGATGTCCCCCCCGCAGCTAGTCCCATGGTTGGTACAAGTAGTAGTAGTAGTACACCTGCTCAAGCACTACTACCTGCTGCTGCTGCTTTCATGAGAATCGTCGCCGTCACAGTGTTATACGTTATTGAAATATTGATTATTGATGACGACTTCTTGCCTTTGTTGGCGATATATATATATATATATATATATATATATATATATATGTTATATAATCAATGAGTGTCGTCGTTTCTTTCGTGATCTAAATTCTACGCTTATGTAAGATTAGCATGAGAATGATGATGATGATGATGATGATGATGATGATGCTTTTAGGTATATGTACGATCGTAACCCGTCATATTTGCTCTATTCTGGACTGGTATATCAATGGACGACTATGCACCCATAATACACAACACACACACACACACACACACACACACACATGTATACGCTGGTCTCTCTCTCTCTCTCTCTCTCTCTCTCTCTCT
Source organism: Bigelowiella natans CCMP2755 (assembly GCA_000320545.1). Classification (NCBI taxonomy): domain Eukaryota; phylum Cercozoa; class Chlorarachniophyceae; genus Bigelowiella; species Bigelowiella natans. Next base: position 32,999 of record ADNK01003241.1, on the reverse strand, counting down.
CTCTGTGTGTGTGTGTGCGTTTGTGTGTGCGCTATGTGTGGGTCAGATACGATGATCATAATTGTCTTTCAACATACATGATATTAGTGTCATCGAATAGTAGTAGTAGTAGTAGTAGTAGTAGTTGAAGTAGTAGTAGTAGTAGTAGTAGTAGAAGTAGTAGTAGTAGGAGTTGTAGTAGTTGTTGTATTAGTAATTGTAGTAGTAGTAGTAGTAGTAGTAGTTGTAGTAGTAGTAGTAGTATCTCACTCGTAACGCTGCGTATAATATATATATATATATATATATATATATATATCATATATATGCTGAATTCTCATTCCTAATAACGAATCAACAATCATGCTGATTCTCGTCATTGGGATGATGATTATATTAGATTTATATTCAAATTGTAACGTTTATTATTATTATTATTATTATTATTATTATTTCAGGTATTCACGCCTTTATCAGTACCTTATCTGATGGCAGAGTTCGGTCACAGATGGCAAAGATATGCTCCTGTTGGGTAGTGCTACTACTAGTAGTAGTAGTAGGAGCAGCAGCAATCTTACTATTTCTATTTAAAACAAACCTCCTTTCTTTATAGATGTCATTCTGTGATTTCTACTCACCATCATCAACTTCTTCTTCTTCTTCTTTTTCCTTTTCTATACTCTAATCAAGGCTATTAGAACCTGCAATGTATGGAATTGTGAATGAAGACGGCGAGGAGGTATTGTTTATTGGCTGTCATCTCGCTGTCTTAGTAGTTCATGATAATGTTGGTTCTAATATCGTTCATCCCTGATTTGTTTTGGTGCATCATCATCATCATCATCATCATCATCATCATCATATTTGGTATATTTGTACTGCACCATCTTAATTACTACCCGAACATCTCACATAAATGCTCTCTGATATTATTGTTTCTTTATCATACATTATATCATTTATAGGTTGTGGTCTTGACACAAGTACTTGCTTCTGATGCTACTACTGGATATGAGGATATAAACAACGTACTACCTACTTAATGAATGATGATATTTTGATCAATCAAGCAATAATGCTGTATTCATTGATTGAGTAGATATTTCAGTAGATACGATATCAACTTGATATCATCGTGGTGCTGCTACCAAGTTTTATTCAAATCGCATCATCCACGCTCCATCCATATGATGATATGCACATCTGGACACGATGATATCAATTCGCGAGTGTTTAGTGTGCGTGTGTGTGTGTATGTGTGTGAATGTGTTTTTGTATATGCATGATTCTGAACCTTATATTATGTTTGGTGCTGCTATATGAATACAAACGAGCAGGTGCGTGTAATGAAAATGAATGGAATAGCTGTCACTTCCCTTCGGCAGTTGCTGCGGCTGTTGACTGAAAACAAGGATGATCCATTTGTTTGCTTTGAGGTGGGGAACTCACCCACGACAGCGATGCAGATTATCCTCAATACGGAAGAAGCAGAAGCTGAGACTGGAGAAATCTTGGTAAGTAAGTAGTGTGTTCTTTTGCAACCAACATTATCACAATAACGTATAATGTATGGAACAGACTATGTATGTAATTGTATGATTATATCAATTTTGGTACTCTGCGTTTTTCCTCTACTACGATCTTATTTATACCCCCCTGGAACGATCCTGAGCTCCTTCATGCTCCTCCTCCTTCTCCTCCTCCTCCTCCTCCTCCTCCTCTTCCTCCTCATCCTCATCTCCTCATCCTCCGCATTCCCATTATTTTCTTTTCTGACTCATATGTTCTTCTCCTTCTTTGTGTCTCTTGGCCAAAATATCATCATCATCATCATTATCATCATCATCATCATCTCTCAGGCTCAAAACAAAATTCCTGAGCGCATGTCTGTTGACTTGAAGCGTTGGCTGGAAGATGGTATGCCTGAGTTTGTCCTCCAGAATGATGACCATCATGATCATCGAGCATGAACACATCAACTAACCGGCAGCCCACCCCCATTACGAAGTAGGGGACTTTTCTCTAAGAATCTATCAAGTGTTTTGTGCTGTATACTGTTATTTAAACTACGATAACTTTGGTAGTGAGCAGGTATTAATACCTGGATGCCAAATAATCTAGAAATTAGCACAAATATGTCAGTCTTTTAATTGATTAAAACCTCACTCTCCTAATCTGGCTTATTGCTAGATTGCCATGCTGGCGCAATCGCGTTGTACGCACAGCAATCCTGAGCCGCTAGCCACGCAACATAGAAAACATCTATAGTGACACAGACAAGAATAATAATAAGCAGCGTAGCAGCGTAGCAGCTTTAATTGCAGAAATAAATAATGTAGGATCCAGGAAGCTAAGTTACTGGAATTGGAAGTGCGGAATGAAAACCTTGCATACTGTGGTGTGCATGCGTGTTTATTTTAATTTCAAGTTCACAGTAGTGCATGCGCTTATTATTTGTGCCATGATCTACGCTGCAATGACATTGCTCAGCCGCATTGCAACATGCATGCACTTTACTCTATGAGACAGATGCAATGAATTTGTTAATTTTTATAAATTGGCATGATCCGATGCACTCTCCATGTCATTCTGTCTTGGTTTACATCACCAATTTATTGTACGTAGACATGTTGTTGCAACATTTATTACATCCGTCTTACATGTTGTTGTCCGTATTGCGATCGCTGTGTTGCTCCTGAGTTCATCATCTCACTAGCTGTGCGTAATGTACAATAGGCCATGTGTTCACCGCCTAGCTAGAAAGTGCTATAAATCGCATACATAAATGCTTAATATGCACGCTATGGCACGCTATATCCCTTCTGGGTAACAACAACAGCTACGATCTAGAGGCTACAGCAAAACGTAAGCACAGGGGCGCGTGCATCATGCATGTGCAATACTATCTCTTGCTGTAACTCAGCAAGTACGGTATTCCAAGGGGCCATCAGTGATACTATCTCAAGAAATTAATAGTCAAGCAAGGCTAGAGGTAAGATCGCTAATTCCAACAACCTCGGGACTACTATATAGCTGTCGGTGCATGATATCAACGCTCATTATGATGTTTTTGGGGAAATATGAAAGTGAAGTGAACAATGCCGATCTCGGAGTCGTTGAACCGGATTTATAATGCGTAGGATCCTTGCTTCATTGCCTTGATCATTTATTTGGGTGTTGTTGTGCAATTTTGCATTACTCCTTCGCTCTCTCGGGGCACCAATCACACGATATATCTGGGAAAAACAATATGTGTATGTAATATATTTGACCTGATGTAAAAAGTGGCGATGATGGAGATCATTGTAAACTCATTCTCTTTCTAATGTCCAACACCACATTCCACATCAATATATAAAGGGAAAAGTATGCACGTTGCTGCAATGATTCCTTCCATTTCACCTGATATTTTCGAGAATTTTCCGCAGCAAAAATGAGCTCGTTCCACGAGATTGGAAATGAGAACGAGGAAGTCACTGTAGCTACACACCATGTAAACGATCAAAACAATATGAACAACGCAAACACAAACGGTAATGATAGCAACGATCATGGTGATTAATCTACTAAACAATGCATACGCGTAAGAGAGTCGTATTTGATAGCACATCTCCATATTTTCAGAATTTCTTTCAGTAGGCTCAACATATGATGCGAAGAATGACTTGAACAAAAGGAGAAAAACGGTTCCATCTCTATTTGCAGCTTTTTAATAGATTACTTTTCACTTCAATGAAGAGTTTATTCCCTGTCAAATCGCGCACAGTGATGTCATATGGATATCCTGAGAGCAGTAGCTATCAGCACCAGGAACAGAGATGAAGAATATCTACAACAGTATGAATGTAAAAATATTATGCGTAGATATGTAGTACCTGTTTCTCCCTCTTCATTAATCCACTGAACCTGAAAAAGAAACACGGCAAAAAGTATGATGATGATGATGATGATGATGATGATGATGATGTACAAAATGGTTCATCCTTGGCATTAAAAACCAGTCTTTCCTTCACAATAGCAATTTCCATTGTAACGTCGTCGTTGTCACTAAATGAGGTAATCTACTCGGAATAGTGTGGATTTGTTACCTTTGCCGTGTCGCCATAGCGCTGTTTTAAATGCTCAAAGACAAATCTAATTGGAAGCCATATTATATATATATATATATATATATATAATATTATTATTCAGCGGATTAGCCATTAACAAACTGAAAAACAAAATTACTTAATACTCGTTACGTTATTATATTAAATTAGATATCATTTGCAAAATTTCTCTTTGATGTTCGCAAGATGGCGTATGAGTCCATCATCATCTTTACCCAGTGTAAATGCAACCAAATATTATTTGAAAACATCATCGTGAGGATGTTCATAAAGATGATGATAGATACTGATGATCTAGTTCGTTGTCCTCAGCCGTGCATGCACGAGGAGTTGAATTATCACCATCACTTTCCTTCTTTGTTCTTCTTCTAGCATCATAAGTACCTTTCTCCCCAGTCGCCTATTCTTCGCCTAACTTGCTCAGAACAGCTGCTGCTGCTGCTAGCAGTACCCATTCCCCCGATTGTTAGCCAAGAGATCTGCTTGTGGTGACACACTATACTCAGTACTTGGGTGATGATGATGATGATGAAGAAGAAGAAGATGATGATGATGACGACATGATGACGAGACGCTGGCTGCACGCTCTTCGACAGCATAAGGCAGGTGCAATATCGTCTTAATGTATGAATGTAACAGCATTTATGCTCCTAGTATTAGTAGCAGTAGTAGTAGCAGTAGCAGTGGCAGCAGTAGTAGTAGTGGTGGTAGTAGTAGTAGCTTCATGTCGTCCGATTTTCAAATCGTTTTCTCTGTATCCATCATTGTGTATTACACTCTTCTTCTGATTGTTTGTGGTAAAAAAATGAACAATTTGAAAAGCCACCGCTATTCATTAATTATTACCCCATCATCATTATCTCTGCTCAGAATGCGTGACGATGATGATAGCTTCGGCCCAATAGTAACTTCTTCCGCACCACCACCAGCAGCAGCAGCAGCAGCAGCATTATTCGTCATCGCCGTCATCGTTATTGTTGAAGTAGAAGGCTTAAATAATTTTCTCTCTTCTCGAATGTAAGCAGGGATTTTTACCTTACTTGTTTTGTAATGAGAAAGGAGATCATCTTCTCTCCCATCATCATCATCATCATGACCATGATCATGATACTGCCGTCTTGTTCTAGTTCTGTAACTACTACTATCATCCTCAAGTCTTTGTTGCATATCTCGTAAGCTCCCGAAACTAGGTAATCCTAGAGTTCTTAATTTCGTTCGAATCTCATTTGCTGATAGTGGTGTGATAGTACTACCAGTAGCGCCTTTCTCCTTTATATTTTCACCATCTGTTAATCTAGAGAAGACATTATCATGATCACCATCATCATCACCACCACCATTATGATTGATAGCTACTGGTCCTGCTGACGACATATTATTGTAGTTGTTGTAAATTTCTTCTTCCTCGGTATCATGATGATGATAGTCTGTAGCATCAACGCTACTATCTAATATGACTTTCCAGATATGCTCATCGTCGTCGTCGTCGTCGTTTTCGTCCTCTGATATTATATATTTGATCTGTGCGTCTCTAAGATTTTTAAGATCATCCTCACGTAATCGATAGTAACAACAACGGGGATTTGATGTACTACTACGTCTGCTCGCCAGTGGGGATGATGATAAGGCATCGGATGGATTCTTCACTGTCTTTTTTCCTTTTCTTCCCGTATCATCGTTGACTATCATCAGCCCTGGGATGCTGTTGTGATGATATTCCGATGAAGAAATCGTCATCTTCGTACTCAACTGCTGGAAATCCCGTCGGTTGATCACGTACTGCAGAAACAAGTGCAATTCTGATTCTTTGAAGCAATCATAGGTAGCTGCCGACATTGTGGCTCGTTTCGATGAACCTTGCCGCCTCTTCCTCTTCTCATCTCCACCGTAGATTTCCCCGTCATCATCAACCTTTTCTTGTACAGTATGAGCCCCAATAATCTTTGCTACGCATCGCGAAAACTCCCGGAGGAACGCTCGGACAAATGAATCGATTGCTTGAGAATCAGCGCCTATTGTAGGGTTCATATTAAACTATTAAGCTATTACACTCTCGTCGTGATAATATGCTGACCAATTAGAAAATAACAACAAGAACAACAACAACTATTACTCTTACTACCACGACTACTACTACTACTCTCATCATCATCATCATCACCGTCCAGAGGAATCTTGGCGTAGATGGTGTCCTTGTAAATCACTACAACACAGTCTTCCCCCCCCTCCTCGAGCCCATAACATCCTACGTAGAAGATTAATGCTCAACCAAAAGGGGGGGGGGGGGGGGGGGGGGGAACGAATCTACGTTCACTCTCACGATGTGGATGAATGAAGAAGCACTAGACGCAATGATGCGACTATATAGACGCAATGATGGGACTATATATGTGTTATGCATTTTACATACGGCGTACAGATACTACTCTACTACTGCTACCTCTAAAGCAAGGTCTTTTACTCATGTTTCCATCAACACTTAGTATCCGCAGTCTGAAAAGACGCAAACACATTAAAAGCACACTTTTGTTATGCTGCTTACAACGTACGTTTTCCCTCCTAAAGCATCAATGTTTTCATCATTATTATTGTGCTGAATACCATCATCGTCGGAACATATTACTATCACCATTATTATCATTATCATTCATAAACATCACTGTGGTTCCTCAGACACAAGAAAGTGATAACCTTTGTAATCGCCGACTAACAAGTAGGCCGCACCTACGGTATATTTCTTGATGTTTGTTGTGCAAGAACAGCTGCACAAATCGCACTAGTTTGGCCAAGAGATACCGATCAGATGGCGTTGTAGATAACAAATTCAGGGGGAGTAGTGAGGATTCTTCTTCACCATTACTAGCACCAGAAGCAGCAGCAGTAGGAGGAGGAGGAAATCCACGTTTCTCGACGGCATTTTTACCGCTACTACTACTACTACTACTACTACTACTACGAATAATTGGGACGTCCTCAACCAAGTCCCACAGGGATATACCCCCTAATAACTTCAAGCAGCTAATTATGTCCTCCTCCTCCTCCTCCTCTTTATTTGCAACCGCATCGACAACTTGCACAATTGTATCCTTACTTCTTCTTCTTAGGTGTTGGCTTTGCTTTGAAGTTGTCCTCCTTCTACTCATTGATGATGGTACGATGATGAGGGGAAGATCAGGGTGTTTTGATCTGAGCATAGAGAGCAGCAGCATCATGTTATTCTTCGAATCTTGTTGGTGCTGCTTCTGTTGCAGTTTATGCACTGCTGGAGTATCGAGAGAGTAGATTAGGCCATCCTAAGGAGGGTGAAAGATAAAGAGAGAGAGAGAGAAAGAGGGGGAGAGAGAGAATTGTATAAGGGCTTCGTACGTGCAATACACATTTATACACACACACACACACGGACGGCAGGTACAGACATTTCTGTACCTGCGATGATGGAGTGACGTAGCGATGGGTGAATGTTGGAAATATTTGCTTCTGTTTGAGTTCTTGAATCCAGTCACCCTGATGCTTATGATCTTCACCGTGAGCTCTTCTTCTACTACTACTACTACTACTATCACCCCTGGATATGCGGCCTAATGCAGCTACAAGCCTGAAGACTTTTGGTGCAGCTTTCTTGGCTGGTAGTATCTCCGTTATTTTTTCCATAGCATGAACAAAGGTGAAAGGGGAAGGATCGACAGCAATGCTGTGCTTTGTGAACCCGAGCGCTTTTCTTGCATCACTCATTGGTTGGTAGTATTGACAAAGGACACGAGGAATTCTTATTGTCTGGTTGGAGGCCGATCTCACCCCTCTCTCTTCTTCTCCCTTCTTCCCCTCTTCCTCAGTGAAGAACATTGCAGAGCAGGAGTCCAACACTCCAGATGAGTCTTCCCACACACAAGCCGTCTGGCAATAGAACGATCCCTTTTCTGGGCTATAGGCATTTGTCGGTGGTGCAGCCGGAATGAAAATCGGTATCTTACCAAAGTGTAATATAGCATTTGAACAAGAAGCAGAAGAAGACGATGAAGGAGAAGAAGAAGCGACAAAAGATCCCTCACCTCTTATTTCTTTGTTTCCATGATGGAAGATTATACCGCCATGAGCTCCTCCTCCTCCTCTTCTTCCTCCTCCTTCGTTGTCTAGTGAACGTACTGAGCAATCGTCGTAGCAGTTGCTGATAAGTTGATATCCTTGTAGCATCTGGGCTATAGAAGCACAGGTAGTTCCTGGCCGTTTAGCCTCCTCATCTTGCATTTTAAGCAATAAGTCAGCAAATTCGAAAGGGGACACCTTCCCCCCCATTGATGATTCAATGCCTGTGCCTTTGATGCCGAGATCTCGTAAGTACGCGCTGACACGTTCATCTTCCTCTTGTTTGTGATCCCTTCTCCCCCCTTCTTTTTCTTTTTCTTGTTTTTCTTTTTTCCCATCATCGCTGGATGCTAACCCCGATGATGATAATGATACGGATGAAGACGACGGCCAACCGGCCAATCGCCAAAGGGGGATTGAAGGCAACGAAGCTGAGAAGGAGGGGGAGGAGGAGGAGGAAGACTGGATTTTCCTGCCACGGCTATTCTTTTGATTTTTTTTATCTCCGCGGTTATTCTTTTTCCGTCTCACCTTCTTCCTGTTGGCTTTAATGCGACCATGACCGTCATCATCATCATCAGCATCATCATAGTCACCCGTGAAGCTGCGTGTGTCAACGTCAAGCAATCTAGCCAACCTCCATACAATGCTGCGAGTATGCGGGGTATCTACAAACAACTCTCTTGGACGATATAATGCGTAGTAGGGACGGCAGAACAAATTCGTAATACTGTCACCGTTGCTCTTCATATCGTGCACTGATGGCAGCCAGCGATGCCTTTGAAGCTGCTTTATTAGTCCTTTGGATCTGAATCGCTTGTAGTATGTGTCCCAATTGCTTAAGAATCCGAAGAAAAGCAGCCGCATCGTTCTATCACGTATTTGGATCATCTTGATTCTCTCCGTTGTGCCCTCCTCCTCCTCCTTCTTCTTCTTCTTCTTCTTCACACCCTTTAGACTACTAATCTTACTACCATCTACAGTCAAAGATGATATCATCGTGCCAATGCTTGCCACAATCTCATTGAAATCGGGGCAGTACACCAAGATCTCGCTACCATCAATATCAACACCACTTTTTTTCTTCTTCTTCTTCTTTCTCAGTCGCTGGTGCTTGTGCTGCTGCTGCTGCTTCTGCTTTTTCTTCCTCATCGGCACCACGCGTAAGAAGGGACAAACTCCAAACCGCTGTAGTAATTAGATTATAGTCGTTTGTTCAAATTATTACACAATTATTCAATGAGATTTCAGAGCATAATTTAAACGACAAGGATGTATTTATCAGCAAGATTCGAAACCAAAACATGGAGGGGTCAAGGCGAGGGGATACTTGGAAGAATTCACGCCATTTCACATTGCTACTGTTGCTGCAATGATCGTTGGTGTCTTTATCGCTGGCTTGGAGGTACTCTCCCGAAAGTATGTGATATTCAACTTTTGAAGATGAGCAAGCTTTTTGAAAGGAGAAGGAGGAAGGAGGAAGAAGGAAGAAGGAGGAGGGTTTAATTCAGCATCTACCACTAGCGGTATCATCATCATTATCATCATCATCATCATCATCGCATAGAGCTACTACCTCGCAAGACTTGATCCGCTGTTGGGGGTTGAAAGAGCACCTTCTCGGGGTCTTCCAAGCTTCGAAAAGCGGTCAGATACTCGGCGGGGAAGTAAACGGCAGCCGGAAGGTCAGAAGAAGATGATGACAATGATGATGACAATGATGATAGAGAAGATGACGAAGAGAACGGTGAAGAAACCCTGTCATCACAGCGAGATCACCAAAATAAAAAGCAAGATATGAGCACCAGCCGAGATTCATTCATTGGTCAGATACAGTGTTGTCGCAGCAAATACAGTGTGTGTCTGATAACTTGCAATAAAACAAAGCACCCTGCCGATTTGCATGATAACCCCCAGCCTCTTTGACATCATCATCACCAGTTGTTGGTTTATTGAAGTTTGAGTTGTATCGTAGTATCGTCGCTGTTTCTAAGGTAGGTACTCTATTCTAGCCATCTTCATCATCCTTTACCCAAGAAAGACAGAGACACACAAACACATGACGCAAAATCTTCTACCTATCGTCATCTCTTCACTACTACTACTACTACTACTACTACTACTACTGCTGCTGCTACTACTACTACTACTACCTCACAATCTCGTCCTTTGATGTCAACACAACCATTACTTGCCCCAGCTTTTCCAGAATTCTATTCCCATTTTCCGTGGCTTTTAGACGCGGAAAAAATTTGCGGATAAAGGCAGTGGCCTGAAGGAGCTCAGCTTTGGAAAGGGAAGGTGATGATGCTGATGTCGATGTTGATCTCGATGATGATAGCAATGACGAAGAAAACGAAGCCATTTTTGGTAACAAGTGGCCAAGAATCACTGATTCAGGAGAAAACTCCTTTGCGCCAAGCCTAAAGTCAATACAGAAGACAACGAAGACATCATATTGGAAGACACGGCTCAAGTACAGAACACACTCACACTCACACTCGCATACCCACACAACTACTACCTTAGGAACGTCCTCCTCAAAATGGACACTTCCTCAGTCGTCTTCACAGCTTTGAAGACACCTGGCCACACAACATTGAATGCGCTACCCAACTTATTATTATTATTATTATTATTTTTCCGTTGATTATTATTTCGATTGGTATTCTTCTTTGCATCCTTCCCTTTATCGGGGACGAGTAAAAGAGGAGCATCTTCTGTCATCATAGAACTCCTCCTCCTCCTCCTCCTCTCCTCTGGAAGATAAATCTGCATAGAATCTATAGATATTCTTCGTAGGGGAATAGTAGTAGTAGTAGTAGTAGAAGAAGATGTAGCTCCATCGATTTGCTTTCGGGTTGTGCTAGGCATTGCCTCTTGGCTATTATCTTCCCGGTATTCTTCTCCTTCACTCCTCTCCTTTTCCTCCTCTTCCTCCCCTTCCTCCTCCTCCCAATTGAAGTCCTCTTCTAACTCACTACTCGCCACAACTGGAACTATAGGCAGCTTACGAACACGATTCATGATCTCTCCAAAGCTGCTCGTCGTCGTTTGTGTGGTCTTGCTGTGACGATGATGACGATAGCTGCTGCTACTACTACTACTAAGATGATAGGGCTGATGATGATGCTCATCAACATTGTAGTAGGAGTCTGCTGCTGCTGCTGCTGTCACTGCCTCCCGGGCAAGACAATTGTTCAGACACAGCAAAAACGAAGCAATCCATTCCTGAGAAATGAAAAAATGAGGAAGAACAATGTAAGAAAGTATGTAAACTAATACTCACTACATTTAGCTACTGCCTACTTACTTCACACCAAATATATGAGGACACTGTTTGTGAGTTTAGTTGTGTGTGAATGTGTGTGTGTGTGTGTGTGTGTGCGTGCACGATAGTAATTAGTAATTGCTTACAGGCGGAGGAAGGGTTTCTTCTTGTTGTCTCGATGGTCCTCCTTGAAACAAATTCTCGGCGAAGGTAACCAGATGTTTAGACTCAAAGTACGATATATTCAACCTGGATAATGATGACAATGATGATGATATAGCTTGGCATTGTTGTTGCAACTACTCGCATCATGTTGCTCATACACATTACACATCTAGTAATGACATCATGCTGTTATTGTTAGACAACAGTAGCAGTTTTGGAGCACAACAGCTACAAAAACTACTTTTACAAACCTGTTGATAAGTGTTTCACGGATATGAACATGCGGACTCATGAAAGATAGATTGACGTCGTCGCCTTTGTCGCTGTTTCCACCATAGCTGTCATGTTCTTTCTGAGAAGATGATGAGCATAAACCGGCAAGCAAAGGCGGAACTGCCGCAAATATCTCGTCAGGTGCCCACGCAACCTAATAAATAGCAGCGTATATGTATATCTTAACACTTGATTATTTTACAGCACTAAGGAGTACTACTACCACTACTTCAACTGAAGAATTTTCATACACATGCTTTATTGACAGTACTACTACTTCAACCGAAGAATTATCATACACTGGCTTCATTGCTGTCACTGTTAGTATTATATATGACCAGAGCTTCCCTGGGTCTTCGGATGCTGATTGAACCAATTGCAGATTTTGCAAAAACAGCTGCAGTCGTCGTTGTCGTCGTTATATCATCATCCACATCCCTCTGCTTACTCTCTTCCGCGGTTCCCATTTTGTCATCATCATCATCATCATCATCATCATCATCCATATGTAGCCATCTTTTCTTTTTCATCGTCTTGATCGTACTCTGCTGTCTCATCATCGTAGGCAGACAAGGGATGCATCGAGTCTGATGATGATGAAAAGAAGAACAACAACAATATTTGTAGTATCATTATCGATTATTAGTTGATCTCATTCCACCAATCGCATTGCTTCTCTCTCTCTCTCTCTCTCTCTCTCTCTCTCTCTCTTGTGTCCTCTTCCTCCTTGCTATCTCGCCTACCTAGCTATATGCGCATGTAGTATTCTGTTGTCTCAGCAGGTGCGCTGTTGTTGTTGTTGTTGTTGTTGTTGTTGCTGCTGCTGTCACATGTTCGAATCTCTATGCACCTCTCTCAAAATATCGTGAAGATTCTTGGCGACTGAAGAAAAGACCCCACCTATGGAGATAATTTGAATCTTAAAATGAGATAAAGAGATAAAGAAAGACATTAATTTGCAGATCGTCGTGTTACATCAGCGACAATTCCATGATAAATCTGCAATATCTTCCAATCTATAAACACAAGATAGTAGTAGTAGTAGTAGTAGTAGTAGTACTTAGAATTTCTCCTTGTAAAGGGACAAAGGACAGAAAGAAGTTTGCCACAGCGGCAGCAGCAGCCGTTGCAGCTTCTTGAGTATGAACAGCTTTTCCTCCCATTTTCCCTCCTCCTGAGGATTCTCTTTTGCATCGAGTTTCTACTTGAGTAAGTGCTTTAACAAATGCCTCCGCAAACGCTTTCGGGATATGAAGAGAGATCTCTTGGTTTTTGGCTGAGTCAGAATCAATGTTCTCTCTTGACGATGGAACATCGAAGTTGCCTGTGTAAGTTTAGTGAGATGAGGGTTGGATGTGAGACGCTGAATGAATGAAATGACAATATTGACATCTGTTCAGGATTGCTAGCTCCTTGCTGCTGCGAGTAAAAGATGATAGATTCACACTGCTACTACTACTACTACTACTACTACTACTACTTTGTATGATGAATTTGAAGCCATAAGACCGAACCGGCAAGTGAGAATAGCTGCAGCAAGATCGATTAGGTTATTAGTAGACTATTGATGACGAATTATCACTTACCAACGACTCATTTTTATTGTTGCAGAAAAATACGAAAAGAAGAAGCTCACATTGTCTCTCCGCGACATCAAGCATTATCACATTTTTCCTTCTCTCCCCCCTTCTTCTTCTTCTTCTTCTTCTTCTTCTTCTTCTTTTTCGAAATACTAGGTTTTACATACACATATCTGCTCTTGCGGAAAGGCAATGATACAAGATGATTATCCCCATCATCCTGATCATAATGATCCTTCTCATAATCGCCTCCTTTATTATTGTCGTTGTCGTCGTCCAGGGAGAAGTGCTCGACTTCATTGTTGGAGCATGATGATAAGATACTACTACTGCTACTTTCATTACAACTATGCCGTCGTCGTCGTTGTGGTCGGTTCCCTCCTCCTCCTCCTCCTCCTCCTTCTCGACGTCGATTTTCTTTCCACAACAGCCACACGTTATTACCGTGCTGTTTCATCAATTCGTCCCCCTCGCTTTGCTTTTTTCGAATGAATTTTGTGTTATATATTAGGGAAGTTTCTGCTGTTGCTGCTGCTGCTGCTGCTGCTCTCCTACGAATAGTAGTAGTAGCAGTAGTAATAGTGGTAGTATCATCAGATTCTTTTGGCTCCTTATGTTCTTCTACAGCAGATGGAAATGATGGGGCAGTCGTATTCACAATTATATCTTGGTATTCCTGTGTAGTATGCAAATTAACAACTTGTGATGATTCATCATGTGGGGAAAAGGAGGCTTTAGAGTAGTAGTAGTAGTAGTAGTAGTAGTAGTAGTAGACACTAAGCTGAACACCAATGCAGCTTACATTTTGCGATGAATAAATAAATAAATGAATCACGGAGATGTAACCACTGGGTGAAAGTACTACTACTACTACTACTAGTAGTACTACTGTAGCAGTAGCCCATGATGATGAAGAAGAAAATGATGATAATGGTGATGATGATAACCTTGTCGTTGAGTGGAAATGCCAACGCAAGTTGACAACAACTGCTGGTGGTGGTCTTGCTGCCCTCACGAAAGCCATTTGCATCATTCCGATGAAACAACACGGAGGAACGATTGACCAGCCATCTCTCCCTAGATGTGCAATGGATTGATGATGGTGGTGATGATAATTATGTTCTTTTCCTCGTATCGTTCAATGGAGGCATCATCGCACAAATCAAGCGAAATCTAAGCGGCACCTGTTCAAATATTGTCCCTCCCCCTGAAGACCTTCATCCCCTCCCCCGTTTCCTTTTCCTTTTTCTTCTCCAAGTATGCCCCTCTTCGTCGCTGAGGTTGTTATTTCTGTGATTCCAATACCGGGGAAGTCTCTTCGATGGATTCTCCGCAAGAGATAACTGTCGTAGTCCTTCTTCTCAACACCATCAAGTCGGTCTGCTGCTGCTGCTGCTGCTGCTGCTGCTGCTATTGTCGGCGATGATGATTTGGGTGCTCGTTTTCCTCCTCCTCGTCGCCGTTTTATTAGAGTCTTCTGTTCATCTTTTGTTGTTGTTGTTGCTGCTGCTGCCTTCATCATCATCCCCTTTGGGACATACACGTAAATTGTTCTCAATTTGCGAAGGAACAAAAGGAGAGTCATCGGAAGTGTCGTTACCTCGTTCAAAACCCTAGAGGAAGAAGAAGAACAACAACAACAACATGGTCCAGGTTAACTTACCTTTAGCGCAAACCAGGTGTTTGTACGTGCGTGTTCAGTGTAATGGATACGATGTCTCCCTCCTTGGGGTATTGTTAAGCATAGGAACCACCTGCGTTTTGCAATCTCATTCCGAAATGGCAGCAATATAGCGGTGGTTGTTCTTAAGTTCCACTCCGCATCATCGTCATCATGATCATCATCATCCAAGTTGGTGTCCTCCTTTACCTTTCCTTTAACCCTACTACTACTACTACTCAACGACGATAGCCGTTTTGCAACAGAAAGCATGGATTCAGGCGTAGAATGGGAAGTAACCCACTGAGGAACAATGTAGCCGATCTTCTCGGTAGTATTTCAAACACAGACAAACAATAAAGTTACGTAGCAGCAGCAGCAGCAGCAGCAGGGAAAAATTGTGAGAAAGGAAAGAACGGTCTTATTCAGTGATGATACGGTGGGATAAAGAGAAATGAAGATGATGCTAACACAGCTATCAACATACTGGTGAGTTCCTCGAGTCGAATCGGATGTGGAGACCTTTGGAATGCACCTTAGAAGTTATTTATAAACATTATCATTGTTATTATTTCTTGTTAATGGGTAGATCAAGGAAGGACGCAAAGGTAACGGAGATTTGAAGGTACACTATTCTTGTTTGCTATTTTACGATTTTACTTGATCATACAACTAATTTTGGCCAATTTTGGTTAATTTTGGCAATGATTCCGGTGGTTCCCAATTACTCTCTCCTCTCTTGTTCTTGTTCTTGTTCTTCTTCCATTATCTACTACTACTACTACTACTCAGAAGTATTTCATTACCTCGGGAGAATCGGTGATTCGAAAGACTGATTTAAAGCCAATTCCCTGGGTGGTCATCACCAGAACGAGAAATGTAGGAGGGAGGACAAGGAGAAAGGGGGTGGGGGAGGAATAAGGAGGGGAAGAAATCAAAATCAATACAGTAGTACAGCTTGTTGTTGCAAGATTATATATTCACACACACATATATATATATATATATATATATATATATTATATGACAAGATGATAATGATGCACATAGATTATATATTCACGTATGTGTATGACAAGATGATAATAATGCGTATGATGACTACGGTGACAAAAGAAGTAAGGTACTACTACTACTACTACTACTTCCACTACTACAGGTTTTTCTCACGTATATTATTATTACCTTTTTCCCAATCTTCTCTCCTCCTTTTCCCCCTGGAAGAAGATGGTAGCGTGAAAAATTATCTTCTAGATATCTCTCTCCCCCTTTTCCAAATGACCATTACACAATATTTATGCTTTATATGAATAGATTCTAAATTATGTGTAAATGTCCAAAATAGTACACATGCTCAAACACGCAGCAGCAACAGCACCTTTGGTTGATGTCGTCTTGGTGGAAGCACCGATGTCGCATATTGCCCTTAGGTCGGACTGCAACACAAACAACATTTTGACAACACGACGTCAAGAGAAGAAAATTGATTCTGCTGGTGCTAGTGTGGGTGAAGAAACTCGAGGAGGAGGAGGAGAATGAGGAGGAGGAGAATGAGGATGAGGGAATGAGGATGAGGAGAATGAGGGGGGGAAGAACCTAGAAATAAGCACATATTTCCGTATGATGTTTGTTTGCATGATGATTGCCGTTTCTTTATACGTTTTTTCACACACACACACACACACACACACACAGAGAGAGAGAGAGAGAGAGAGAGAGAGAGTACCTACCGGTTTAAATCCCACTTCGTTGTTGAGGAAAGCAAGAAATTCTGGCTGCAGAATCAGCTCAATCGTCGGTTGTTCCTCACCACCACAGTAGTACCTTTGGGAGGAGACATGTATTTGCAAATGACGTACACGAATGGCAATGGGAAAAGGCCATCATCATCATCATCATCATCATCATCATTCTCTCTTCCTCCTAATTAAAACTATTCCTCCACATCTCCTCCCACTTTTCTGTTTGCTCTGCTCCTGTGCTACTAACACAACATGTACTACTACTACTTACTCATTATCGTCTGCATTTTGAATGAGCTCGAGCAGAAAATGGACGTCAGAACCTGATGAAAGTACCAAAGAACATAAACCACCGCGTCTTTTCCGTGAGATGAGACAACAATTGTAGATGAAATATATATATTAATATATTACTGTAGAGCTCCACAGAAAGTCTTTCGAGAGCACGGCCCTTTGTATTATCCATCACAGCAACATCATCGTCATCATCATCATCATCATCATCATCACCATCATCACCATAGCCATCAACAGCATCACCATTTCCACTTCGTTGTCACTATCATATTGCTTTCAATGTACACACCATTCGTAGACGCTGATTCTCAAATAGTCTTTTCTGCTCTGGTGAAAGTAAATGTAGTAGTTCTTTGTTTGGAGGCCCTGCTTTTCCATCTTCCTTACTACGATTAGTGCCGTTATTCGCTTCGAGACCAAACTCCTCCTTCCTCATCTGCTGTATTCTTTCCTTCCAGTCAGATTCAGATATCATTACTCTTGAGGATGAGGACCTTGCCATTATTCTAACTTTATCCTCATCGTCCTGTTGTTGCTGCTGGTGCGTGTTGTTGTTTTCGCTACTACTATTACTACTACACATTATTCGCTGTTTCTTGGTCAAAGAGCGCTGATGCAGATCTTGCAATCTGCCCCTCTTGCTGCTGCTGTTCCTACCACCGTTTGTCTGTCTTCCACTACCGCAACTAATAATGCTGCTCTCCTCCTCCTTCTCGTCGATAATAAGAAGTTCCTCTTCTTCTCTCGGCCTCTTCAAGCCCGGAGTAGATTGTGATAAAGACTCCTCGGGGAAAGAAGGGGTTTGTCGTAGTAGTGGTGAAGATGATGAATGTAATGATGATTCGAGAGGAGGAGGAGGAAGAGGGCTAGTATTACAGGCATCATGGCTCCCTGCAGCAGTTTGCACAGCCTTTGCAGATTCTTGTCTCTTCTTCTTCTTCTTCTTCTTCTTCTTCTTCTTCTGCTGCTGCTGCTGCTGCTGCTGCTGTGGGAAGAACCTTGCTGCCGCAACATCTCTTACAATTTGCGATGACAGTGACAGTGACGAAGATAAAGATGAAGGCGAAATGCTAATGACAATATAACGCGCCAACCTATCATCAAAGGCTGTATCATAATAATAGTGCAGAATAAGTTAGAGAGAGTCTTACAGCAGCAGCAGCAGCAGCAGCAGCAGCAGCAGCAGCACCAACAGGAATAAATGGTATGCTTATATTGCGCTACTAGTAGTGATAATAACAAAAAGAAGAAGAAGAATAAGAAAAAGAAGACCTGCTCTTTGTCGGTACAAAGTGAGCAAACCTGTATTATTACTATCATTAGAAGCGTTCTAGGTAGTGATGGAAATTATAGTTGTCGTTGTGATGATGAGATGGTACTACCACCACCATCACCACTACTACTACTACTACTACTACTTCTACTACTACTACTACCATCATTACTACCAGGATCTAAATCGTTCGAAATAACACTGTTGAGTATTCCAATCTCCTTTATTTTCATGGCAAGCTTATCTGGTATCCATCCGAAGAACTTGCAAACCCATTCGCAGATGGTGACTGCGGGCTATTAGAAACACGAGAATGATAATGATGGTGATGATGATCGTGATGATGATTGTTTGTTATTGAGGTGTGGGGGTAGTAGTAGTAGTAGTTACTGAGCTGCTACTACTTCTACAACTAGTACTACTACAACTACTTCTACCGTGGTGGTGACATCCCGGACGAATGCCCGAAGAAGCTTTGAAGCCCGCATAATTAAAGAGGCTGCAGATGTTGCTGCTGCTGCTGCTGGTGGTGGTGGTGCTACGACAGCTGTTGTTGCGCCAAGGGCTTGCTGGAGGACGCTTTTCTTGTCACTATTAGCGACGTCCTCGTCATCATCATCTCTCATCTTTATCTGCCGTTTCTGGATTCTCTCATCATCCGCTAATAGCATACAGCAGCCTACTACGTATGAAGCACACTCTCGCGCGCTCTCCGACGCTTGTTCTTGGTAGCTAGCTGATAATGATGATGATACTGACGACGACGACGATGATGCTGCAGATTTGTGAGTATGGCCGCCATTCTCATGCACACTCCTCGGATATGAAGAGAACACCCTCAATTTCTCCAGCAGAAGGAGCGTCACCGATGATGATGATGATGATGATGATGATGATGATGGCATCTTTATGTCATCCAGGCTGGGTACCCGAACGACAGTGTTGTGACTTTTGTCCAACATCAAGAATAGCTTCTCTGAGAGAAATCCTCCTGAGGAAACAGCAGCAGCAGCAGTAGGAAGGACCAAGGCAAAGACGGTATAGACGACACACACACACACACACACACACACACACACACACACATACAAACACACACAAACAAACACACTTCCTTATGACAGCCCAGTGATTGAGTATCATCCCTTAATTCCTTGTTAATTGGTTATTTCACTCATGACGATACGGTTATGTCAACTACAACAACAACAACAACAACAAAACAACATCAACCTTGAGATGATGATGATGATGGTGACGAATGTTTTTTGATAAACTGCACGACACCTCCAAACGACTTCTCCAATAGACTAATTTTAAAAAACAACAGGGGAGGACGAAGAAATAGAAACGTGGTGTGTTAATATTTTCTTTGTATTTAATGCTGCTTGCTTCCCCTTCTCCTTCCTCTTCTCTTTTTTTTTTATTCTTCTTCTTCTTCTTCTTCTTCGTCTTTCAAAAAGAATTACTGATCCCAAAGCAGTCTCTTGCGAATGTCAGCAAGGAAGGGAATGCTGCGTAAAGCCTTCAGAACAGCCATTTCCTCCTCGTGACCTTTATTATCTTCATCTTTATCTTCTTCTTCCTCATGATCACGAGTGTTCTTCTCGTTGTTGATGTTATTTCTTCCTCCATCAATCCCGCTATTATCACTACGACGATTACGATTCATGAGGAGGAGACTAAGTAGAGGAGGAGGAGGAGGAGGAGGAGGAGCATTCCCTCGTCTCCTCCCCCTCCACCTCCTCCTTTTCTCATGCTGATGAAGGACGACGTTTGCCTTGTGCATCCTCTTCCTCGTTCTTCGTCTTTCATCGTATGATGATCCATATTCGCAACAGCTACTGCTGTCACTTGTCATTGTACCGCCCCCAATCAGGCTATCGATGTCCCATAAATTCTCACAGTAGTACCGATGATCTTCTTCTGCTGCTAATTTGTAGTCGTTTCCCCCTCTCCTCCTTCCTCCTCGTTCTCCTTCTCTCATATCTTGCTTCTCTGATCGAGGAGAATTGGTGAAAATGAGATGGGCAAATTGAGAATGCGGGGGGCAGACTGACGCAAGCACCTAGCAAATAAGAGAAGGGAAAGAGGAGGATGTTAGTCCTAATAACAACAATAAAATCATGTTACAATGCAATACTATGAGATATTGTAGCAAGTGAAAATCAAGGGAAAGGAAATTATCAACATACGCTATTTGCTTACAGATCTGTAGTTGTCCAGCTTTATATCAATATATCTATTTACCTCTATCACTGTACAATCTGCTGAATATTGTAATATTATAAAAATGTGTAACACCCCTTTCTCTGTACGTGTACGTGTGTGTGTGTGTGTGTGATTGTGATATTCTGTGAGTCTCAACAACATTTAAAAAGCTGGGAGACTTCATCATCTTCCTCGTAGCCATCATCTCCATGTTCATATTCCGTTTTTCCTTTCTATCCCCGCAGCTGTCCTGCTCACCCTCTTCCCCATAACCACCACCCCTATTATTAGGCCCATGATCACTCTGCAGGCTTTGCTTTCCCTTCTTGTTAGTTTTGGTTTTGAAGCTGTTTATTGTGATGCAAGGCCAAGTCTCGCAGCTGAGAAGCTCCAAAGACCTTTTCTCCACATCTGAAAGTTATTGTAATCCTTTTAGTGTTGAGGTCACACCACTCATGAGGCAAAAGGAGGCTGCTGCTACTCATGCTCTTGGGATGATATTGATGACGATGATGATGATGGTGATAATGATAATGATAATGATGAGATGCAGACATCATCGTTCGTGCAAGTATTAAGAAGTACCGAATATTGTTTAAGATTGTAGTGTTGAATAAAATGCATCTCTATCAGGTATTACTTTTATTACTACTACTACTACTACTACTACTACTACTCCACCTTGAAGAACCGAGAAGGGGGACAGCAGGTGCCGATATTCTGGTCTTTTGGGTGTCAGATCGACTTCTTCCTCATCGCTGTCATCATCGTCATTATCATCATCATCATCATCATCGTCGTCGTGAGAGACTTTGTAATCAAGAGTTGTTGCTGATGTTGTCGTTCCTTCTTGGAGAATTTGCTGTAACGCCTGTTGTACTGCCACACATGCCTCCGCAAGTCCTCGTTTCTGCTGCTGGGACGGCAATGACGACGACGATGATGATGATGATGATGATGGTGTTGGGAGACTCGGTAGTATCGATTTTTTGGTATCATCGACGTCGTCGTCGTCATCAGAAGATGAGCTATCATCAACATCGTCAATATTAATTTCTGAGCCCTGTGTACTACTAACAGCATCTCCATTCTTCCCGCCATCTACATTTGCTTCTTCGTCACTATCGTCGTCACTATCGTCATCACTATCGTCATCACTATCGTCATCACTGTCATCGCTGTCATCGCTGTTTTCATCATCGCCTTCAATTTTCTCCTTGAACAAGACAAGCCGTCTATCTACATCTTTATCACCCTTATTATTAGTACAAACACACACACACGCGTGCGCGCGCGCACACACACACACACACACACACACACACACACGAGAGAGAGGAGGGGGGGGGGGGTGGGAGAGAGTGAAATGTCAAACAAGGACATGTGATGATGATGATGATGATGATGACGATGACGATGGTCATAATGTGGGGAGTTGTCGTTTGTTCTATTGTATTACTTGTGACTGGTGAGATATCCGGAGACGAAGCTGCTCCTCGAAAAAGCTCTTGCGTTTGTGAAGCCAGTTGTGAATACGTCTTCCTAGAGAAAAAGGAAGGAAGTGGACATCATGATCGCAACTAGTATGTGTGTGTGTGTGTGTGTGTGTGTGTGTGTGTGTGCAATGTCGTAAGGAAGATATCGATGAACTTTATTCTACGTTACAGTGGTTCTTTGTATATAGAGCTGATATGCCAATAATAATTTATCGTATTTTACTGCTATATAGTTATTGATCTGATACGGTAACAAGTCAAAGAGGGAGGAGTAGTGTCACATTCGTGTCGTGATATCATCCAACCCTTACTAAATATTAATCAAGCGCAAAAAAACGAATCTATGGATGAAAAGAAACTTACTTGTTTCGGAGCTCAAATCTGGTGTAAATCGATGACTAGAAAGAACGGGAAAATGGATGAGCTTTAGATGTTAAGAGACATGCAAATAGCCTACTTACATCTTTCTCCAGCTATCTGCTAGGAAGGAGGCGATCTAACGGAAGAAACACAAGCATGTGATAAACATATTATATGTGATACACACACACACACATAGACACACACACATATTTTATAAATATATATATATATATATATATATATATATATATTTGCTCCACTGCTATAACTATTACTGCAGCTGCTGGATCTGCTGCTGCTGCTGCTACTATGTTCCACATACTCCATTTTCCCTATTAAACTGCTACCTGATGTGTGACGAATGCATCATCGGCAATTTGCGGATTGAATCTTCGATGTCTTTGTACTCTCTTTCGGAAACGTCTCCGGCATTCGACCATCAGCATTGCTAACAGCTCACACACGTTCCTATTAATGACGACCACGACAAAGTGTTGCATCAACCAGTAATAATAACACATGCAGCGAGTGTGTGTGTATACCTTTGTAAAGTTTCGTTTTGACTTGAATATAAGAGCTGAACCCAACCAAACAATTCATCATCAATCGATATAATCTCTTCTTACCTCTAGCTTTCTTGCTCCATCTCTCTCTCTCTCTCTCTCTCTCTCTCTCTCTCTCTTTGGTGTGCTTTCGAAATAGTTATGGCAATCATTGTACCTTCGATATCGTCTTTGCATCGAAGAAATCACAGAGTAATGACCAATTAGCAGCGAACTTACATACCTGTAGTAACATGTTCTTATCATCATCCACAACCACTTGTTAAACAGCCGCCTTGGACCTCTACTTAACGTTGCATCATCATTTACTGGTAATGACCTTTTCTCGATCCTCCCCAGGAATATCGACGAGGAATGGGGTCAAACCTGAGGGATGATCTGCTTCTGCTGTTACTTGCCTGCTGCTGACCTTTTGCATGCGATCGTTACCGCCGTTTGAATAATGCCCATAACGCTGTAATGATTGCTGCTGATGATGAGGAGGAGGAGGGCCTGAGTACCAAAACGGTGGGGGCTGGGAGGAGTGTGGCATGTGGTGGTGGCCTTGGCGGAGAGGATACAGATGTTGGGCTGGAAGGAAAGGGGGGGGGGCATTCAGGGATGACTGGAACCGAAAATCCTGATGGCCTCGGTGCTGGAATTGGTGGTGATGTCGTTGTATCGGGGGTGGGGGGTTCCAATGCAAAGGAGTAGATTGAGGGCGTCGTTGTGAGCCTAAGGATGGATGTTTCGGCACTGTATCCTGCTTCTCCACGCAGCGCAGGGTAGCATCCGGATCCCCAGCCTTCATCGCTCGGTTGGTGTTCTGTCCATTTCTGTCCATTTAAGCTATGTACGATACGAGAATATGTCCACCAGTTGTGTGGGCGTCCTTGTCGTAGGCGCTAATGTAGGCGATCTACTCGTTGGAGATACAGAGGGTTCATTCATCAGAGGTCAGACTCGTTGTTGTCTGTGCAATGCATATCATATGAACTACTACTCAAAGAACAAACAGCTGCCATGACCTCCCGACGTAACACATATAACCCTGCAGCGCTGTCTCGATGCTGTTTCTGTTCTGTTCTATTTCGGTTGTAATGGGCGTAAATTTTAAGATAGAATTAGGACAATCAATGATAAATCGAACTATCCTGCCAGTTCATATATGTTTTCCCAAAATGTTCCGATGCTTATTCATATTTTAGATGTTTTGAGCGTAATATTTTTTCTGTTTCTGCTTCTTCTTCTTTTGCTTTTGCTTTCCCTCATCACTTCTTGCTGTGGTTGGTTGTTGTTGGACTGGGGCAGGGCACTGCAGGAAAGCGTCGCCTTCGTGCTTAGCCCTCCTTGCGAAACATCTCGACGACTCTGGCATAGCAAATTTGCTATTTGCTTGATTCTACTCAGCTAGACACCCTCCGCTACAGGTATCATCACATGTCGCCATGTATGACCGAGGTCAATCACAATGATGGGGTTTTCTGAGCGAGAGATGCCTGCTTGTATGACAGCAGCGGCCCTTTCGCCACTTGACGAGGATAAGGACGATTCTTTTGGTACCCTTGCCCATCTCATTGAAATGGAGCAAACCGATGTAATTTGAAAGAAATTCATCCTGAAACTTTCTTCTCCAGAAAGAGCTTATTTTTTAACATTATTGACCTTTAGGAGGTGGATTTTTTCCGTCTCGTCGTTCGAGCGAAAGTGATGTTTTTCGTAATGATCACCGCAACGGTCCAACATGTCTTCAGGGGCTTCATTGTCAAGGTTTCAATGGTGAGAGTCATAACTTAGAAAAATAGTCTTTATAAAAATAATGCCGCTTTGAAAGTGTTTGCACAGCGACGAATAGACTACTTTAATTTTCGAAATTTGTCTTCTTATTTTTAAATGTTATGTAAGAATCCAAGCGTGAAAGTTGTCAATGGAATTTTGAGACGAAGAAATCCTGTGTAAAGAATGAAATCCTTGTAAGATTCACTGTCATGAAGACGGAAATCATTGGAGCCAGTAAGATAGCAGGCTGAGTTAAATCGCAGCCTACCTAGCCATACATTGTGATGCGCTGGACGGGAATAGTTATTCAAAATAAAGGGCCATTGTACGGAGCGGCATTGCTCACCATGTTATTTTAGCAAAAATGTACATGTGGCTATGCTCATGTGTAACGGCGACTATGTCTATAGACATACGACATGCATCGGTCTAAATATTTATGCCATGAAACTATTTATACTTTTGAAAAAAGTAAAAATATGCTCGGGCGATAGCATGTGTCACTAATGATATAATTAAATATTTTCAATTGTAATCCTAATGATATGTAGCTATGCAAGGCAGCTGGCGGCTACAGCGTTTATGTTTCATCTGTTTATATGTTGGTTTCTGCTATTATCTAGTTATGTGTTTCATGCATGTAAAAGCATCTATGCCATGTCGTCGATTCACATATTACGTACAAAGCTAGACAGTCTGCATTGTACGTCATGCATGCATATACATGCGCTTCGGCATGTTATTGCACGTGGTGTGTCCTTCCAAGAGTGACTTTGGTACATACGTGTACATAAAACACATATTGGCGACACGAGCGATAGCGTAGACTACGCATAATAAAAGGCAGCGATATGTATCTGCTACGTGTGTATTAGAATGAGAAAATTTGCATCGCACAATAATAGTTGCATACCATGCTAGCATGCTACAGCCACGAACAATTATGGCCCCGCAAAGTTATGCTATGCTAGTATGTAACAAATGCAGAAGCAGGATAACATGCGTATGCGTAACTTGGAATACATTGAGTATACATGAATGGGGCATATTAGGCGGTGTGGGGACAAATGGTAGATGAAGAGACACGTGGATAACGTGACTGCATCTTGTGCATAGTACGCTACATCGTTTCGAATTCTTAATTGATCATATTCTTTAATTAAGTGTACAATTTTCAGTCAGATCTCATGCGTATGCTGTTCCTTTTTACGTCATCGTATCCTACTAGAACCGCAATTCATGGGAAAAGAAAGTTGTTCCAATGGCACATATTATTTTGCCGCATCATCTACTTTTTTCTTTTTTGATTTTGGAGGGGCAATAACCTGGGGCAATACGCCTCCTTGATGGAAGATTATATTGTCCATATACTTTGACAATTCCTCATCCGTCTGAACCCCGAGGAATATATGCCTGGGGATGATTCGCGACTTTCGTGCAACCTAAATTGGCCAAAAGAATAAGTCATGACTGCCTTAATTATTTCAAATCAATCTCCACCAATTTCTCAATCTCATCGTTTCGCTCTCAATGTCATTTTGTGTTTATCCTTCTATGTTTTTGGCACATACGGTAGCTGCATTTCCAGCAAGCTCAAGAACTTCGGCTGTAAGGTATTCCGTGACGGCAGCCATCATAACAGCAGCACTAGTGGAAATTCGCTCTCCATAGTTGCCTTTTCGAAGCTTACTTGCGATACGTCCGACAGGAAATGAGAGCCCAGCTCGAGATGACCGACTTTTGTGTGCTCTTTTCCTTCGTACCAACAAACAATTAAAGTGAAATATGGCAGTATCGCTATGCGCGCAGCTAGATCTCCCCAAACTTTAACAAGATATCGATATATTTTATATATGCAAGGATATTTTCGTTTATGTACTTTGTCTTCGTCTCTTGTCCGA
This sequence comes from Bigelowiella natans CCMP2755, assembly GCA_000320545.1. NCBI lineage: Eukaryota > Cercozoa > Chlorarachniophyceae > Bigelowiella > Bigelowiella natans. The sequence goes on along the minus strand of ADNK01003241.1, from coordinate 6,275 downwards.
GTATTTGATGTTGATTCCGAGTTGGGGTGCTCCCTTCCAGTCCAAGGGTTGTGCAAACCGCAACAATAACTACCACCAAGGCGCAGATCATCACTGCTAGAGCCCGCTGGCTGTATTTCCTATCAAGGATAAACAATTATAGCGTGTCTGAATGGGAAAGGCGAAGCTGAAAATAGCACGAAGGAGAAAATCTCGTCAAGTAACAGCAGATACTAAATCCCATCTTCGACCCTGCCCAAAAAGCAGAGCCCTCACACATAGGCATGGATATTTCAAAGTGAGCTTATCATATTAAAAGGATTAAATCGTACACATAAGATTGAGCACCGCAATAACAAACCTGCTCAGCCTGGGGTAGTAGTTGGGCGCCATTGTTGTTTCGGTGTTTGTTGGAAAGAGAAATTCAGCGTTAGCGCCCCTAATACAGGCAAAATTGTTATGTGTTCCTCATGTACGACAACAAAGTTTTGGTGTCGTAAATCTTGTTTCGAGTCACAACTATCGTCGCGCACATCCATGTCACAAACAAGTCCCCCAAAACGATGATAAAAATATGACCTAGATCTGATGCAATTATGGAAATCCAGCAGGCTGGAACAGCAAAGTAGATCTAGTAGTTTTCCTAGTAGTCTGTCACGGTGTCATGGGGATTTATTTTTATGATGAATAACGTCAGGATGCGAGCCTCATGCAAGGGTTCCCAAGTCAAAGCGATCGTCTGTTAGATGGAATTCGCACCTAATTTTGCCTTAATTTGAGAAATTATGTCTTTCTGGGGAAAAAAAAGATAACGGAAAGGACTGTGCTCACATCCGAAAGAAATAATAAAGAATATGTGTAAGAAATGCGTTGCGACAAATCCTTCATCATGTCGCAAGATTGAATGGGAACCTGCCAAGCACGCATTGCCGAAGAAGAGCCTCACAATGTCTTCGCGAATGGTGTGCGACTGCTTTGCTAAATCGATAGCATTTTATTTTCATGTCCCGCCAACGCATCATTATGATTTCTCGCTGGTGAATAGCACACTTCTTCACATTGCAAAGTCTCTCAAGAAATTCATGTTGAGTCAAAAAGCTTTATTGTGGGTAAACTGCTGCACCAGGGGAAATATGTGCACAAATAACAAAAAGGCACATGTGCCAATCATGAGTTGGATGTACAACCATGTACGAATAATTAATTCGTGTTGAAGCTAGGGCCTATTCGTATTTATGTGGGACACGCCTATCACCTTGTGCAACGATCAAGAGGCTAGAAAAGAAGAACAAAATCAAGAGATCAACGAGATACAATTCTCCGACACATGTAACTTTCAAGACACGTATAAGTCCCAACACTGAACACTAGCGTTCTCTTCTTTTAATTAATTCATCTTTCTAGCCGTATTCCATTCGTTTTGAAAACGTTGAAGCTGAATGATGGAACTCATTCATTTTAGCCGAACGGCTTCTCAGGGCACGGCTACTTGGCAGAAATGTCAAGATTGGCAATTTTCATATTTTGCAGCAGTTTCACTCCTTTTTTTTCGGTGATCTCACACAATGATCCTACACTTGCGATATTTTACCCATCATGGCATGAAACTAGGTAGCACGAAAAGCATGTAAATTATTACTTGATTATGAGACAAATCAGAATCGGCCCTTGATGATGAAAAAATACGAGTCGTCTTAATGAACTAACATTCGCTATGCTTCATTGAAACGAGATGAAGCGACTTCTGTTTCACTCGCCTCATTCGATTCAATGTTGTCAAACAAGAACAGTTTCTGCATGGCTGGTGAAATATCTTCATTCACAGCAAAAAAAACCCGTTGATTGCGATGCTATGTGCAAGAATTTTCTCCCACATTGCGTCGAAAACATTTACAAATCGCCGCAGTGCTTTTGAGTATGCTTAAACACACTATAATTGCGTGGAAACGCTATCAAAATCCCTAACGATCACGGCAAAATTTGGACTGAGAAATGAACACTTTGGTACCAAGAATGCTTAAACACATTTGCGTGTGAATGCAGAAGCGTGATGTAATAGTAGGCGACTAAATGTATTTACGTTTGCGCATCCTCAATTTTTTGATTTCTCTATAAATCGTTTCTAGTAATATTCATAGAGCCTCAGAAATGCTTATTCTTCTGTATTCGAAGCCAGTCTGGTACATTTATAACAGCCACAATCATTATAGTGGTGAGGTGGTGATATATATATATATATATATATATATATATATATCAAATTAATACTAATTATGGGGATGATAGCTCTAATGGTAATAACAATAACTGTAGTGGTAATGAAGCGAAGGATTAGAACAAAAATGGAGCATACAAACAACTATCATTGTTATCCATTCTGTCTAACTTCTATGATTTACCTCTGGCCTCAATATCTTCTGCATACGCTTCTCATCTCCAACATGCATTGATTATGATAGTGTATCACCATGCACAAATTGCATCTGTGTTGTGCAGTCCTTTGTCGTTTGTTTCGCAGCCTCATGTTGGGCGCATCGCAGCGACAGGCCACAGCAGCGTGTCGGTCGTACGTAGCAGCGCGCGACAAACGTGCGTGCTGTCATCGTCATGTGTGAAGATGAGTTGACGACAAAGAACTCAACATGTGACATGCACATGCTAGCATGCATCGCACGGGGGTAGTGTTGTGCACACATGCACAGCAAAACCTTGTCAACGGGTGTGTCTAGGTGTGCTAGCATGTGCTAGTGATAATAATAGTGTGACAGTGAGCAAAAAACTGAGGAATTGACGCTCCAAACAGCATCATGTTCGCTGCAGCACGAGCTCTGTCGACAACACAACCGCGAGAAACAAGAGATGCATGCCACATGCCAAGTGTGCTACTTGCTCGCATGTGCAATGGACGCTTGACTACAGCAACATCTTCAATTATAGCACGGCGGTGTGTTGCATGTGACATGTGCAGCTGCATCCTGGTGTGCTAGTGTGCACTGCGCACTCGAATCGGTCCGCAAACGCAGTGTGAACGCACAAGTACATTGCAACGATCTAGCGATGTGCGAACGTGGGAACAAAATGGAGACGGTATTTATTTGCGATCATAGCTACGTCGTACCTTGCAGACCTTGCGCATGATTCGATTGTTCACGCGCTTGCGTACGTGTATGGCCCATGCTGTCGCTAGCTGTGCTAGTCTAGTAGTGTGCACCATTGTTGTGTTGACTGATGTGATGTGACGACAATGGGTTAGCGACGAAGCGTGATAAATGAATTCGCCACGCTAGCACACACGCGTGCCTGCTGTAACATGCACACATCGATCAAATCACCAAATCGAGCATGTAAAATTGAAAATCACTCCAGGATCGGATTGTTAGAATTAGATTGTAATGCGACACGCAGTTGTGTCTGTACGTAGTGATTCCTATCGCTTTGTGCACGTGGATCAGGATATTTACATCATTATGTGTGATAATAAATATTGGTGTAAATCAAGTACGTGCATACATCTAAACGTGTAGCTACCATCGCAGCGAACATACATGTGCATGAATCGCGGTCACGGAAAACTGAGCTAGCAGCTAAGTGCGTGACGTATTACATAGCCACTGGTATGTCCAACATACTTGTGTGTGTTTAGTGTCACAAGTTGGAATAAAGGGCTTCCTTTTCCCTTTTCTAACCGGTACCGCAACAACAATGTGTTGCTCGAATTCATTTGAAAAGTGTGTTGATGACCACGAACAATGCCTCGATTTAAAATTTCGCTGACTGCTAATGTCTGCCTGCCCGAACTATGGGTGAAGGCAGAACGTTATCTTGTAGCATGATTTCCTCTTATTCTTGAACGCATATCGAGCTGATTTTATTCGTTTATTCACAGTCATGAAATAATTTTCACCTGGCGTAGATGGATATTATTGATAAAAACCAGTGCATAGATCAAACCTGAGAACGTTTGCATATAAAGTGTGCAGTCCTTTGTGCATCACATTCCGCCTTGGCCTCCTCGGATTTGATGCAGTCGATCAGCTAAGGTAAGAGTAGGTCATGTATGGAAAAACATCTTTGAAATATGTATCGTGGTTGACCTTTCCTCCTTGCTTAACACACTTAGTCCCCTTCACACATTGAACGAAATTTTTCATTGTGTCTTTGCAGCTCGAGAAGCCCTTGGGCATGGTTCTTAAGCTTCGTGGAACGGGTAGTTTTCAATGGTGACGCCGACAGCAGTCGTCGATGCCAACAGACACTCAGACAAACAGTTTTTAGACACAGAAGTACACCGTGAATATCCTAATGATGGTAAAGATATCTTGACTTATGGTTTTAATTTGAAGATTCACTAAGACAATCTAAAAAATTTATGTAATGATCATATTTCCTAAATATATGTACTAAGATTAGGATAATGAAACATATTAATAATAGAGGCCGAAGAGCGACAGAGCGAGAGAGCGAGAGGGAAGCTGTGCTCAGAGGGGGGAGAAAAAGCCAAAGGCAATTGTCAGGGGGTTCTGATGCAGCCCCCTAGTGGTCGCTGCCGCCAACGCAGTTTGACTACCGTTGCATGCCTTCGGTATTGACAGATTTCCAGCCCTTCCCGCTCGCTGCTTCCGAACCCATAATCACTAATACCCAAGCCTCTCTGAGATAACCAGAACAACTTTGCTGTAAATATGAAAGCCCTCGAAGTCCCAAGGGAGGCAAATAAGAGCCCTCGGCTTGACGATAGCCTCTTTACTGAGGAAAGAGTAGTATCAGGCCCACCATGCCAAAGGAGGAGGAGGAGGAGAATATGTCTCCGACAATTGTTCTACTCATTATCTCTTCTCACATTCTACTTGCACAGTGATTTTGCACACCGTTTCCCACGGTTTTTTTCTGTGTCTATGGCAAGGGGCATTCAAGATTCAGGGAGAAAGAGGCAGCAACATCATCAGCATCAGCATCAGCAACAGCAGTCAGAGTTTCGCGGTTGTTGCCTACGTGATTATGATTATCAAATGAACGAGGCCATCGATTTACTGCTTCCATCGTCTTCACGAGCACTTTTCGGGTTCCCCAGATTTGTCGCGAAGTTACGAGGTGGGGGAGGAAGGCATCGAGAGGCATCAGAAAAAGAGCGCTCAAAGTTTCCCCTGCCTTTTCTAGCGCCGTACCAAAACCTTACTCGCCCTAACTCGAGGTAGTGTGCTATCCCAAACGAAGAATTCATTTATTATTAAATCGACTGAATGCGTATGAATGATATGAGTCATCGTCATCGTCATCATCATCATAGAACACTCACATCTTCCGTTGCATCATCTATCTTCGTAGGTTCTCACGAAGAAGCTTAGATCTTAGAAGCAATGAGGGATGTACAGGATTGTATAACCCGCAGGCATGGTTTGAGTATGAGCACGATTTGTTCAATGAAGCTACAGATTCTCGATGGTATAAAGACGCTGATCCTGCCTCTCCCGACAATGGTGACCCTGGGCTGGTGTACTGGATGGAGTTTTTAACTCTTATATCAAATAGACAATCCTCAATACGGCACATTCTCGATCAGATGCACGTACAATTGTACAAGGGAAGATATAATCCATACGCTGCTAACGTTAGCAAATATGATGAAAAAGTGAAGGGGCGGCAGTCCCCAGATCAGACGATTGAGCAACTTATACAAGACCGTACAGTAGAACAAGTGTTGGAACAATTTGGCTTCAAACTCGACGCTGATCGTGAGGAGGCGCGAGAACAGAAAAGAAGGGCGCGATCTAACTATTTAACCCCAAAAGAGCGTCGAATTATGGGTAGACGATGGAAGCCTCAAAATGTTCTTGATCGGGCGATCATGGAGATGTTGTTAGGCGAGTTTGAATCGGATGCTACCCAGATGCATACAACGCTGCGCGACTCCCCTCCACCGCCTCCATCGAGAGAAGACATGGAAAGGTGGGAGAACCTTCGCAAGTATCATATACTTACAGGAAAACCCCTCGGTATTCTTCTACGAAAACTACTGAGACGAAAGCGATCTCTTGTTAAAGAAGAAGCTGAAGAAGGAGGAAAAACATCTCTACTACTTCCTCCAGATCGAGACAAGGCTGTTGTTCTCAGAAACATCGAGCACCAAATCCAAGCTGCGCGAGATTTCTGGAAGCAGCTTCATCGGCAAGAGAAATACGGTGACATGCGAAGAATAGAGAGCCACATAGCTGAACTTTCATCCCGGTACTCCCTCGTTGAAGCTTATTCGTCATCACCACAGATTCCGTACCATCTCACAAATGACTCATTATCAT
>ADNK01003243.1:0-67722 GCA_000320545.1 Bigelowiella natans CCMP2755 | reverse complement strand
AGGCACTTAATTTCTAACCCTAACCCTAACCCTAACCCTAACCCTAACCCTAACCCTAACCCTAACCCTAACCCTAACCCTAACCCTAACCCTAACCCTAACCCTAACCCTAACCCTAACCCTAACCCTAACCCTAACCCTAACCCTAACCCTAACCCTAACCCTAACCCTAACCCTAACCCTAACCCTAACCCTAACCCTAACCCTAACCCTAACCCTAACCCTAACCCTAACCCTAACCCTAACCCTAACCCTAACCCTAACCCTAACCCTAACCCTAACCCTAACCCTAACCCTAACCCTAACCCTAACCCTAAGCCTAACCCTAACCCTAACCCTAACCCTAACCCTAACCCTAACCCTAACCCTAACCCTAACCCTAATCCTAACCCTAACCCTAACCCTAACCCTAACCCTAACCCTACCCCTAACCCTAACCCTAACCCTAACCCTAACCCTAACCCTAACCCTAACCCTAACCCTAACCCTAACCCTAACCCTAACCCTAACCCTAACCCTAACCCTAACCCTAACCCTAACCCTAACCCTAACCCTAACCCTAACCCTAACCCTAACCCTAACCCTAACCCTAACCCTAACCCTAATTTCACAATGTCTCATGGCATTCAAATGTGGCCATCCAGCTGTCGATCACAAAAATTCCAATTTGTTTGCACAATTGGATGAGAACTCCAAAAAACAACAAGCGCCTGAGTGATGCACCATGTGAGCATCAGTGGCACGGGGCTCACTCATCAGCGCCATCATCCTCGCTAGCTCGGCCAACACCTGCTTCTTCGCATCAAGCTCATCCTTGAACAGCTTCCAAAGAACCTTGAACATGATGCCTTGCACACGCCGTTCACCATGATTCCGGTTTGCAGTCGTCCGCGTCCGAGCAGTCCCATGACCCCATCCTTGTCCATGGCCTGCTGATGTGGAAAGATGCCATGCATTCACTCCTCGTCAGCCGCAGCGCATGACTAGATGATGAAGGGGGAAAGAGAGGCGACAAGGCTGGCATCATCGAGTGCACAAGAGCCAGGTCATGAAAGAAGTTGCTTGCAGGTAGCAGCGAAAAGTCGCAATGGCTACTACAGTGATGTGGAATGGCCAGAGGGCAATTTGGCTTTTGCGCGCGTTCACATTTGTTCATGCTTGTGAACAGTTAGACCACATTGGATTCTCCATGTTGGCCAGGGTCTGAATTTCCATGCATTGAATCGGAAGGAATCGAAAGCCTCATCCTTGTTTTTCATTTGAGATGTCATGCTGTGATTGTCACATTGGACTTTGTGTCACAAGTGTGTGATCGAACGCGGCACTTGCTAGCATTTTTTTTTGGTTCAAATTTTTTTAGTAGATGCGCGCGCTTTGGCGGGGGAGGGCCGACAGCGCATGTTAAAATGGATGGATCTGTCTGGAGATTTTGCAGCTTGCCTCATGCAACTGCAACGAAGCAGTCCACATGTTGCACATTCTAGGATTGCAATGGTGATTTCGGAGTCTGACACATTGGAATGTGCATCATTGACAGTGCACCGATCAGCGCAAAATTGCATCTTTCATTTGTCTTCATTGCTCTCAATTCATAACAAAATACACTGTTTTGCTTTTTGACACATCTCACAGGCTAGCAGGGTGAAATACGTGCGCTTTTGGGACATTGTGAAAATTTGCACCAGTCCATTCCTATTCCAGAATCACTTTGCTCAATTCCTTCAAAGTTAGAAAAACATTTCGTCGAACACTTGACATTACTCATAAATTTAAAAAGTAACTTGAATTTAGCATCACATTTGTCGCACCTTTTGATCATAATTTACGACCACCCACACTTCATCCGCAAATCTTCTTGCCTAGTAAGAATGAAAAATTACTGCCTGTCTAATTCAATTAAATCCACATTATTTACTCGTGAGAAAGAATCTCTCATCCCATCAACTTTGTTCGATATTACGTTTTCCGGTACAAAATGAGACCTTCCTGAGTGATAATAGATAATTTGAACATGGTAGTATATAACTGTCAAAAACAATTTAATGGCCAACGATATTGCACGGGTTGGAAAAATTATTAATTACATCAATAAATCTGTTTTCGTTTAAACTACCTTCTGAATCTTTATCATCATCACCACGAATGTAACCACCAGAATTTCTATCTCGATTACGCTTTAGCGCTATCTATTTGTATTAAAGAGAATCAATCGTACTCGAACAATGGGATCTGCTCATGTGAATAAGATGATAGTTGAAACCTGGAGAGGTACTACAATGTAAACAATAGTGACCCAGAATCCGCCATCTGTCGCAGTCTGTATTTGATCCTGAAATTATCGACAAATACAACATATTAAGAAAATGAAGGTAGAATAGATATCAAAACCCAGATCACATTTAATACTTCTAATTTAAATTTGGAAAAGCGATGACCTTTAGCCAAAGACAATCGGATCCAGATGCGTCGAGCACACAACTTACACCCCTTTTAACTGCATTGCAATTGCCATATGAGCAGATTGCAGAGACATTACATGTGAATAGCGTGAGTTAAGTACTTATAGTTTGCAGCACATCATATGTAACCAAATAAACCAAATCTTTGAGTTTGTTCTGCATGTCACAGTTATACAGGATAAAGATTACACACAGACACACACACACACACACACACACACACATCAATTGGATATTCATACACATGATACGCTGTCTGTGAGTGTGCAAGAGGAAGATGTTTTTTTGCGGTTAGCTAATTTTATGTTACCCAGATTGCGTAATTGGGCTACAGCCTCTTTAACACTCCAAACATGTATCCTTCTATCAGTCCTTGGTTTGTTTCTTGCAAGGGCGATGTTCCATCTGCCCCCACATGCGAATTGTCGGAGAAATAAACTCAAGTGCTCATCTTAAACAACTAACAGGTTTTTAAATAGTATAATAATACATCAAGCACTCTACTCTGGTAAGTAATACAGCATTAAGTAAACTCTAACTTGGAAGCACGCAAGGAGATTATTGGCTACATGGAGATCCCATGGTAGAAAGAAATGCTTCATTTTTAGTGCACACACACACACGCAATATTATATGTGTGTATATACAGATAGATAGGGAGAGGGAGAGAGAGAGAGAGAGAGAGAGAGAGAAAGCAGCAGCAGCATTCATTTTTCCATGCTTTGGAGATTTACACCTGCATTTTGTCCGTACCTAATTTACTTACTTTGGATGTCGGCGCTTAATGAAATCTGGGTCTATATCCCTTTAAGTGAAAGTGAGGAGTTGGTGTAATGGCATGCTGTGAGAATTTAGTGGGGGATACAACATTTCTATTGGTAGTATTCGATGCAATATTGAATTGAGCATATTGGATATGGAAGCAGTTACTACCTACCTATAGTGTCCAAACCATAACTTCTTGAAGGTTGTTTTTCCAGACCCTTCCAGCCCGAAAGGTACAAACAAACCGTTCATTCGACTCAGCAAAAAAGTAAGCAATATCATTTTAGAATCAGCAACCTGGTAATCCCATGAATATAACACAATGGCCTCTGCTACTACTAAAATCTTTGCAATATGGATGGGGTCGTCCTTGGTAGACTTGTTGATTGACGTTTGCATGTAGTGAGCGATTGTTTACAGATGATGAATCTGGGAAATTAATTATGAGAATCCCCATCGATCGTTACTTGTCGTTGAAGTCATCGATTTAAATGGAGTATCGACATTTTTTCTAATTTTTATTTAGTTGACGAACCGAATACAACCAATCTGGATCTTCGAACCTATTAGAATAAACGATTACTCTATCAATTGTATATTTAGTATTCTTATGTAGCAGCAGCAGCAATAGCAGTGATTAGTTCATTTTTTTGTACATCTTCGGTCGGCGCGGAGAAGCCTACGTCCATTGGCGTGAACATCGTGAATGATTTCTCCCTTTGACATCTCCTGACTACGACGAATCTCAAGAAAAAATGATGGATCATCGGTCAACCCATGCATTACCATACTGAAGTAGCTTTGATGCACACTCTCCCCCGTATTTTGTGCTGTGGACAAAGTATGTGAAACCGAAGAATCGTTGGCAAGATGGTTTTCATACCAATCATTGACGGCCTGGACAAAACTTCTGTAAAGAGGCATCTCGACATCATGTGACACTCCTCTGGCTTCTGTGGCATCGTAATCATTTATCCCTCGTCAGAGTGTGTAATCGTAATATTTGGACAATGATCATGATGCAGTGGTCGAAGTCGAAGATGTTCGAATTGTTTCTATTAACGCCGAAGTTACAGCTGAATCGAATCTCGAGACTATCTTTGACGAGAGTGTGTGGTGATTGGATTGTTCCAAAGAGCAGGCAAACAGCACAGCCGTTGGGGAAGGCTGTGTAGCTCTTCGTGACAGAATTCAGTCAGCCATTTCTAAGTCGACAGGATGACTATGAAAAGGACAAACGACAATGAATCATGTGATCTGATGAGGACAACTTGATTGTCTCCACGTGCATCATTGTTTTCTAATTTATTAGATGTTTTTGGTGCATAAAAAATCATTTTTTGCTTTAGACTCAACCAAAGTGTCATCATCAAAGTCCCACCACTGGAATCACTTCGTTCACTTGTTCGTGGAGCACGCCAGGCGCCACTCACAGCCCTCTCCCAGGAACAAGAGCTGGAGCGGAGGTCAAGCTTCTCAAACCAAACCAGCGCTGAGATCTCACATTTCAACTCTTGCAAGTCATGTGCCTGCTTCTTTCGTTTGTTGTTGCCAGACAGAGCTAGCAGAGGTGCACCCAGTGTTCCAACAGCACGAGCTAGCCACACCCACCGCGTGCAGCTGAAAACTGGTCACACCAAGTCAGGTGCCGCACCATTTTGGTGAGTTCCTGACGGAAAAAATTGCATTGCCGATCGATGGCTTTTGAGAAGGCTGGAAGGTGCATGTGTGGGGCGCTTTCCAGCTTTGGCCAAAGTTCCGCCACTTGCCAGCGAGCGTGGGCGCGCACACTGCAAGATCGCAGACAGCGAGCAAGACACTGACAACCAGGCAAGCAAAATTTGGACCAGGCTAGCAAGTTTTGACCAGCTAGCCAGCCCCAGAGCCATGCTGGCTAGCATGCTAGCATGATGAACAGCATGGCGCTGCGCAGCAGAGATGCATGCTCCTGCGTGCAGACTGGCAGACGCACCGCAGCGCCGCGAGTGCATGATGGTCCAGTGCACGTTCTCACGCAGACATGACCAGAGGTGGTGTGCGATGAGAGACACCTGTCCAGCAGTCGACACACATTGCACCACACACATCACTAGATCACCTGCTGCATCGCAGCTCTGAGCTGTCCAGCTGGCGTGCAAGCGAACGCAATTTCACCAGTTCAAATGAATTCATGAAAAAGCTGCTGGCATGGTGGAAGGGCGAGACAAATGGATGCAACCCGCCAAGTGCTGCAGCCGCTGCTTTGCATGGTGCATTGGGATGACCATTCATGCACTTGTAGTCCATGTGCATTGAAAAGATTTGATCACTTCATTGCACATCCGTCTCGCACTCATTGCAAAGACCATCTAGACCGCGTGCAACAACATGCTCAGCAAGCGTAGCTAGCAAGAGACACGCATGTGCAGTGGATGTGCATGCATGTGCTTGGTGCACACGGACATGTGTGCACTCAGTCTCTAACCGCATGTGTGCCAATGATGTGCACACTCCAGCACGTCTGGAGCTGCGTGCGTGTGCATGACGGTCGTGCATCGCATGATTGGCATGGCAGGCGGATGAGTGCATGCTGTGCGTCTGTCAGACGCGAGGTGGCGGACGCAATCGATCAATCGTGGCTGTGTCAATTTTCACGCATTTTACGAGGCAATGGAGAATGAACATCTTCGATCAGGACAAGTGCATTCGTGGCGTGCGAATCCACCTCTTTAAACAGCGAGAATGTATTTTTCTGTCTTGATACACTCCAGTGCACCGTGCTTAAAAACCGGTGAACTCCCCCAAGCATTCGAATACGTCTTTTTCCTTCTTCTCTTTTATGGTCCCTGATTTCGGTCTTTCTTTAGGAGTATGGTCATTGAAACCAACTCCTGCAAATGGGTCGCTTGCGAATGTCGAGTTCGACGCAACGTTGCTAGTATTCCTTACTAAGAAGAGAACAAACACGTAGGAGGATGTGTAAGATATTATCGACATATTATACATATGTGTTACATATATAAGTATATTATTCCTGGTTCATACAATGATAATTTCTACATCAATTTAAGTATTACACAATGCTTTATTATTGAGCTGTAGAAAAAAAAGGAAGGAGGGATGGAATACCTTGTGACGATCCCATTCCAACACCAGAGAAAGCAGATGTGAGGCCCTAATAATAACCAGTATTACGAGATGGGTTACGAAGCATCCTCATATGCATATGTGCAGCATCATCATATTATGGAGAATACTAACACAGCAATACTTATCATCAATGTCGTTATGGGTGTACTGCTGACAATCTCAAGTCTTCCTTCGTTACAAAGTTATAATAAACAACACATATTCCTATCAATGCTTATTCTTTCATCATCCTTTATTAATTACAGACGAGGAGGATTTAATCGGTACGTAACAATATATCATAATTTAGTGGTTAAGTATGGTGTCTTCTACTACTCTTGTCAATCACAAGCAGCAAATGATTAGATTATCATTAATATGATGAGGAGTTAGTTGTTACCGATACTGCATCGACACTGCTTGAGCCATGTCCACCACCACCACCACCACCACCACGAGTAGTAGTAGTAGTAGTAGTAGTAGTAGTAGCAGCACTAACACCGCCTCCAGGCCCAAAAAATGAATCCACAGTGCTGTTTGAGGAACCTTGCCGTTGCGGTGCTGGAGGGGAACTAAGCTGCTGCTGATACTGTTGCTGCTGCATGTTGTACATTTGCTGCTGCTGCTGCTGATGGTAATACCTTGTGGCGACAAACAATCAAAAAGAAAAGGAGCACATTTGTAGACGACATTGATGATACAAAGAAATAGCAAAATCTTCATTATAACTCATGATAGAATATAATTGTAGTTATCTCTCTCTCTATATCAGGCTATTGAATACTTATAATAATCATAAGGAGGGTGGGTCTGCTTACTGTTGTTGTTGCTGCATCATGTAGGCATGATTGAGACCACCACCTGCACCATCATATAATGTATTATCATGAGTATTTTCTTCTTCCTCTTGTAATGCATCCATTAACAGGAAGAATTATTCAATTGTATATCGTGGTGATGGTGATCGTCGTGAGTGTTTAATTGTCATCATCATCTATTACTATTATTATTATTATTATTATTATTATTAGTGTACTAGTAGTAGCACTATATCGCAACATGAGACAGAGAGTGATGGCCTTATCACCTCCCTTCATTTTGTAAGACAAACAGTATGCAAAATGTTGTGTGGTAGCTCTTAATGTTGTCCTCTTTATGTGTTGGATGATATTGGTAGAGTGATATTAGCAGCTGAACTATAGTACCTCCCCATTGCTGCTGCTGCTGCTGCTGCTGCTGCTGTGGCATTATCATTCCATTAGGACTCATTTGAGGCGATTGGCCACTAATTTGTCGTTGCTGCTGGAGAGATAGACAGACAAAGACAGAGACGTAATAATACATTGTAGACTTAGAAGTGGTTACTACTACTACTACTACTACTACTACTACTATTACTACTACTAGTAGTTGTTGTGGTGATGGTGCGCAAGGCATATGATAATGTGCCAGAAATTACAACTACCATAGCCTTGCCATCCGCCTTTACCTCCTCCTCCCAAATCATATTACTACTACTATCTCATTACTACTACTATGCTTAAAAATTGGACGAATACACTACTGCTACTACTGCTACTACTACCACATAATGAAGCTGGGCTGATTGAGGGGGCATAAAATGCTGCTGCTGCTGTTGCTGTTTTTCATCAAAATTTCCCGCCCTTCCTCCTCCTCCTCCTCCCCCAGATAGAGCACGGCTCAAGGTAGGTTTGATCTTGTTAGGATCATTGCCACTACTACTTTCAAGAACAGAAAAGATGTCGCCGCCGGGCGCATTTTTATTAGTATTATCAGCTGCAAATGGGTCCCTAACAACAACAACAACAACAACACCACAATGTTATCATGATGATGTAATAACTGTATGCATGTGCTTTATAGTGAAACACAGCAAAATAATGACGGGAACAACGCTTTCAAATGAAGCAAACAGTAATACGAAATTCATATTGATTTTCTTCATTATGTCATCAACATCATCATGAAGCATGAAAAGAATGAGAATTATTCCTCCGTTTCCCCTTGTGTATCCTTTTCGTGTTTTGTAGTAGTAGTACGTATGTACATACAATGATGTGGAGTATTTGTTTATATAATGTCAGTATTTCTGCTGTTACTACCAGCTTAACTTGGACGAGGAAGAGCTTCCTTCTCCCTCCCTTCCTTGCTGCTGCTGGGTTTCATTTAGCCCATTGTCCCAGTCTACGTCAAACTATTTGTAACAATATCATCATCATCATCATCATCATCATCATCATTCGTGAGATGGTTGATGAGTAGATGGAGGGTAGTAGGATATATAAAGGTTATTATAAAGGTTATTACTCATGTTACTCATACTATCGAGTAGTAGCAGCCATGAAATTATTACAACTACTACTACCTCAGCAGCAGCTTCATCAGCGGCATTACTTGCAGCTACTCCTGCTGATCCACCACCACAATTGAAACCGCCTCCTTGCTTTGACCAATCAACCTGTGATGATGACGAAGCTGATAATGATGATGATGATGATGATGATGATGACGATGCAAGGTGTAGATGGTCATTGCTGTTAATGCTGCTGCTGCGACTGATATATATATATATATATATATATATATATATATATAATATGTGTAGACGGACATCGAAGTCATCTTCAGCAGGAGCAGCAGGTCCTCTCCCCCCTCCTTGTTGCCTTAATTTTCGTCGTGCTTGGCGCCGAGCAGCCGCCTCCATAGCTCTAAGAATAATGTTAACGGTATTGGGGATGGGTGGGATGATGATGATGATGATGATGATGATGATGATGATGGACACCGGTGTGGCGATTAAAGATAGCGAAAGTGGAGGGAGAGGAAGGAATGAGGAACAAAGGAGTCGGGGGGGGGGTGCTCGCACTGTTATGCGCTACTGCTATAGTTGTTGCTGCTGCTGCTACTACTACTGGATCTTCGTCCCCTCCTCCTCTCCCTTCTCCTCCTCCTCCTCCTCCTCCTCCTCCTCCTCCTCCTCCTACTCCTCCTTTCACAATTTAGCCATCTTTCTTCCTCTCTCTTTCATCCATCTAAAATGGAAAGTGAATCCCTCCTCTTTCTTCTTATGTTTACTTAAAATTAGTGCATTCTTCCAAACGATATCATCATCTTCTTCTTCTTCTTCTTTCTTTCTTTCTACCACTACTATGCACTACAACCTTCGTTGAGATTCTTTAGCTTTCTTCTCCATCTCCTTCGCGGGACAGCATTGCCATCACAGTGTGAAGGAACATAAAAAATAAAGTGTTGTTCGGAGAAAACGTAGAGGAGCTTCATATGGTACTACATGGCATTGTGCGTGCGTGGGCTGCTGCTGCTGCTGCTGCTGTGTTTTGAGGAGGCAAGCGAGAGAGAGAGAGAGAGAGAGAGAGAGAGAGAGAGAGAGGGAGAGGGAATGCAGGTGAGGAGGAGATAGGAGAGGGGACAAGGAAACCATAGGGGGAAGGAAATGAGGAAAGAACAATAGGTGGAGAGGTCGTTGTAATCTTCCGTACCCTTTTCTTTTTCTTCTCCATTTTCTTCTTATGCTTCTTGGCGGCCTTCCTCTTCTAAGTAATATCAATGTAAAGATAAAAAGTATGGAATTTGATGAAAGTAAATCGCAATTGATTTTATCATTAATCAAATTTATCAGGATTAGCAGCTACTTCTTCAGGAGAAGGTTTGGTAGCTTATCTAGAGTTCAAAGGTAAGTATACAGGGGCGCAGTATCAATGATCATCATCATCATCATACTCTCCGTATAATCACTCAAACGTACTACTACGACAAATATCACAACCTTTCGCTCCTCTATGTCTTCCGAATCCTCATCGCTCTCTTCAGAACCAGAAACTTTATATTTTTATAGTATGTCGTGTAAAAATGACAATGATAACTTTTTGCAACGATGAGAAAGATTTCCGAGCTCATAATCCAAAAACTACTACTACTACTACTA
Organism: Bigelowiella natans CCMP2755; assembly: GCA_000320545.1. Taxonomy (NCBI): domain Eukaryota; phylum Cercozoa; class Chlorarachniophyceae; genus Bigelowiella; species Bigelowiella natans. The sequence goes on along the minus strand of ADNK01003243.1, from coordinate 57,426 downwards.
CTACTACTACTAATACAACCAGGGTGCTGCTGTTTTCTCCCCAGCGATTTGAAGTCTGGTTTCTTACCAGTATCAAGAAACCGTTCCCAAGCATCAACCATATCCAAACACTAAACAACGAAGATAAATTCAAGAGGAAATGAATAAAAAACTTATGGTCGTGGCGTATTGATGGTTTGTGCAGCAGCATCAGTAAGTAGTTGTTCAGGGACAAGATAACATTTGTTCAGCAGTAAGCAGTTGTTCAGGGACAAGATAACATCAGTTCAGGAATCACTGCTCCTCCACCTTTTACAGTCGATTCTATAACAATAATTACAACTAGCAGGACTTCTAGAATTTGACTGACAGAAACACTCTCATTGTATTTTGAAGTCATCATCGCCTCATCAGCAAAAACAACAGCACCACCACCTTATGAATATCAGGTCGTCTCTTTGGCTTTGCAGTCAAAAGATTCTAAAAATCACAGCAGAAAGGAAGGAAAGGAGGACAGCCGGAGTACCACCACCAGCACCACCAGCACCACCAGCAGCAGCAGCAGTAGTAGTAGTAGTAGTAGTAGTAGTAGCAACACCAATAACAAAGATCACAACGTAGTATCTACAGAGTTAGCGACGACAACGGCGACGACTGCACGAAACTGTTGTACATCTATTGTAAATTACATTCCTCGTCTGCAGATTATTTACATTAATAAGAAGGTGATTCACCACTAATTCTCGCTACGAATTATTGCACTCTGCTTTTCTCTATCTTTCTACCTTGATCATGTCTAGGAGGACAGTTGAGTATTTATGCTTTGATGGAATAGTATATGCGCAATTCATTATAGCCAGGGTCCCCTATTATGAATGCATGATGATGGTGATGATGATGATACAAACAACTCCTTGTTTTTGTCAGAACAAGGAGTTGATAGTTGCTAATCGATCGACAACGGACGACGAATATTGATGATGACAGTAATTACTTATTATTATTATTATTTTTATTATTATTGTTATTATTATTTGTGACGATGCGAAAAAGAAAGAGAAGATTGATAACGCACTGCATATATTACTAAACTAACGATTGGTGAAAACTGCGATGAGTTTACAACTTATCATCAATTTATAACGCCACGCTAATGTTGCTACTACTGCTTTAGTGGTGCAATGACGAGACAATCTTACTTTCTCTTGGAATGGATGTTCAAAGAACGCCATTACAAATAAAATACAACCAAGAGCCCAGATATCTACTTTCTCGGAGATAACCTATGATGAATCATCGATTGTTGAATATTACATCGTTCGATATAGCAGCAGCAGCAGCAGGAGGAGGAGGAGGAGGAGGAGGAGGAGATAGAGAGTGTATAACGATGCTGTGCATACTACCTCGTGCTTATATAAATCTGCCATTTCAGGAGCCATGTAGCAATTAGTGGTGTATTTTTGAATTCTCTCTTCCTCTTGAAGAATTTCAGATCGTGTTGTATATCTGCCAACAAAGAAATCACGATACCATGAGGAGTCGATAATTATCATCACCATTATCACTATATCCATTATTTTGTCATAGCCGTTGTTGGTCCACTCCTAATTTCCTAGCCTATCTCTCAACGATACTAATGATACATTGTGCACTCTGAGATTAATTCGCACATATTCGAAAAATGAAAAATTATACACACACACACACACACACACACACATATTCCTCACTTTTTAGAAATTTGCGTGCAAGATCCGAAGTCGCATAGCTTCAAAGTGCCATCAGCAGTTACAAGCAAGTTTTCAATTTTAAGGTCCCGATGTTGAATAGGGGGTTTCCGGGTGTGAAACCATTTGACCGCAACACATGTCTGATGATGATGATGATGATGATGATGATGATGACGGGGAGAGTGGGGCGGGGGGGGAGGGGAAAATTTTGATATTCTGGTTTACAAAGTGATACATAGCGATAAAATGGAAAATCTACCTATATTTATATTACATTCATCATTGTAAATCAAAGAACCTGGCGAAACATCCTGATAATTTGCCTTTCCGAGTAATAACGATCGTGTTCGATTCTCTCCGTGATTTCGTCCAAAAGAGCACCACGGCTACAGAGCTGAGAGTGCAGTAGTTGAGTCAATATTCCAGCATTTGTGACGTGACTACCCACTCACTGCCACGGGGAGGAGGAGAAACACTTAAGGCGAGCACTCTATGATTCATTGATTCATTTATTCTAACAACTATCATGACCATCATTATCACCTCCATCAGGATGTAGTACTCTGTCATCCTCCTTCCTGGTATTTGCTTCATGCACGAGTTGTAATACTGTGATAATACCACGTTGATATGGAAAAGAGAATTCAAGTCAATAACTTCACTCTCACGAGTACGTGCACTTTTTATATTCTCTCTCACTCTCTCCCTCTCATATGTGTATATTACATAAAAAATATGTCATGTATGTGTATGTTATATGTGTGTGTGTGTCCCGCACCCAGAACACCAACAATCAAGACATGATAGTGTTGGTTTCTGAGTAACTTACCCGGACCAAATTGGGAGCTTTTTTGTAGGAACGCATAATTTTGATCTAATTTAGTGTGATTGTGAGTAATTTTGGGTATCCACATACTGGTTCAATTCATCGATATCACACACACACACACACACACACACACACACACATATATTAATATATATATATATATATATATATATATATAATATATATATATATATAACTTATATATTATAAGTTTCTACCTCCATCTTCGCAACTTGCTTAGTTTCGCTATCTCCTGCCGTCATTTTCTTCAGGGCATATTTCTTACCAGTGTGAATATCCTCCACCTGAGAACCATCAAATAATAATAATAATTACTAATTGCGATGATTTTTGTTATGGATGAATCACAGCAAAAAAACATATCAAGCACAGTATAGAGAATTGAATGAAAATTGCGTGGCAGGAGATGGTAGTATTCTTAAATTCTCGAGTCGAAAGAGCGATCCGTTGTTATTCATTGCATTTATGACTTAGCTCACCAAGTAAACGAAAGCATATCCACCAGACCCAAGTTCTTTCAGTATCCGTACGCGAGAGCCATTAATGGGTATTTCCTCCTTTAATAAATGACATAATTAATTTGTAGCGTTTATGTTCGCCAGAAAAATAACACGTTCAACTTTTACCTGCTGAACGGCTTGTTTTACCGCGCTTTGTGCATTTGCAACCTAATTTCGAACAGCATGTCAAGCCTGTACCCGTAATTTCTCCTTTCTTCTCCCCTCTCTAAAACCCACACATTTCGGACATTTCTGGAGGGGCGCAGGTCGTGGGGTAGAGGTGTTCACAATCTTGCACAACCCGTGTAACTCTCAGTGGGGTAATATTTCAACCTGTTTATTGACCCAGCTAAGGACAGAGGTCATTTTAACTTCTGCTAGCCTTTCTGTACTGCAACAAGATCTACCCACTGAAATCGAAAGCAATATAACGGCAAACAGAAGAAAATCATTAGTTCGTTTCTGACATTACATGCACATTGTGAAGACAAGGAAAATACACACGTTGTAAAATGGATGAAATTTTCGAGATCGTTGAATTGAATCAATAATCGTAGGGGAGGGGAATTATCTGGGGAGGGAAATCATAATTATTACGATTGCTTCGTTAGGGTGGCGTGCGTCAGTCAATCAATCCGTGTGCTGGCTATTACGAGCTACCAGCTTGAGTTGTCGCACATGCAACGATGATGATGATGAAACTAATCAATACGACATGTATGCAATGTTAAAATGTCCTACGTCAACATTATTTTCAAGTCGTAAAAAAAGATTACATATCCTTCCTCACTGCCCTCCCCAATGAATCCACTTTCAGCCTCGAATCCTGTGTCTGAACTCACTCGCGATAATCATCAAATTTTAATACCCATTTTACGACAATATATTCTTGGCGAACGAGGAAGGAAAAAGAGGGGATTTCCATCAGCTAATTCTAGTGCCGATTGGAACGTCCGTCGCTTGCTGGATCAATCGATAATTTTTTTTGGAGATACAAGACTTTCGCGCAATCAGAAAAATATTTGGATTTCGAATATAACTTGTGAATGATCGAATAATAAACTTACATTACAATTGACAATAACGACATCATTCTAACTTGATCTGAGCGCTAAAATACATATATAGTTGAAACTAATTTGTACCATAAACTCTGAAAATTGAGACCCGGGGATTTCTGTGAATCTTTTAAATCCCGTCTTCGAAGGGGAATTTAAAAATTGTATTAGAAACCACGTGGTAGCTTGGGGTTAGTGCCGGATTTACTGAGAGAGGAATGAGGTGGGCCGATGTTGAATTCCAGATCAGCAGAACTAGAAACACATTTCTTCGGTCGCATGGGTTTGTGAATATTAAGTCATAATGGAATTTTTGGCAGGTCGCAGTTCATTGTTTAAGGATATTTCATATGAGAATAGGAATCCAAGTTATTCATAAGATACTGAACCAAAATTCGCTCCTCGATTTTCACGAAGCATCTTCCCCCCTCGAGCCAGGAACTCTCTGTAGATTCTTCCAAAAATGTCTTCCTCCTCCTCTAAAAGAGGGAAACGTAGCAAGAAGGTCAAAAAGGAGAAGAAGGGACCTGGAAATGACAGCCGCTACTTCAGTACAACAAAGAAGGGGGAAATCGCTGAGCTCAAATCCGAGCTGAACTCGATGAAGGACAGTGTAGCCAAGGATGCTGTGAAGAAAGTCATCGCTTCCATGACGGTTGGAAAAGACGTATCTTCTCTTTTTCCAGATGTTTTAAAACGCATGATGACTCAAGATGTTGAGCTCAAGAAGCTGGTAAGTGCCATTGATGACGTAACAATCAATGCATAGTTATGAAGGACTTTTTCCTACCTTAGGTTTACCTTTACATCATTACGTACGCCCGAAATAATCCCAAGACGGTAAGACAAACGCGATAAAACCTGTAATCTTGAAAATCAACACCAATCCTCATATCAGAACTTAATAGTCAGTACAATGTATTTACAGAGTACATGTTTTGTAGGTTCTCCTTTCTGTGAACAGCTTCACTAAGGATGCCAAACATCGAAGTCCCCTCATCAGGGCTCTTGTTATTCGCACCATTGGATGCATTCGACTACCAAATGTAGTAGACTATTTCTGTACTTCCCTCAGCGAGGGATTAAAGGACTCAGATCCTTATGTGCGAAAAACTGCGGCAGTTTGCGTGGCCAAACTGTATGATATCTCCCCTGATGCTGTGGAGGAGCACGGGTTTTTGAAAACTCTTCGTTCCCTCATCTCTGATCATAACGCAATGGTAGTGGCCAATGCTGTTGCTGCTCTAGCCGAAATTGCTGAATCTACATCGAAGGACGTGTTTAAAATTACTCCTGATATGCTGAATAAACTTCTTGCTGCAATGAATGAATGCACGGAATGGGGTCAGGTTTCCATCCTCGATTGTCTTTCAAAATATAATCCTACGGCAAAACAGGCAGAAACTGTAATTGAGCGAGTAGTTCCCAGATTAATTCACGCCAATTCTGCAGTTGCCCTTTCAGCTGTTAAAGTTATCATAAAATACCTTGACGTTGTCGAGAACAACAGCATGCGTACTTATGTTCTACGAGAGAAAATTCCTAATCCTCTGATCACGATCCTTTCAGGGGACAAACCTGAGTTGCAGTACATTGCACTGCGCAACATAAACCTCATTCTGCAGAAAGAGAGACATCTTCTTGACAAGCATGTCCGTCACTTCTTCGTAAAATATAACGATCCACTCTATGTCAAATTGGAAAAGTTGGAAATTATGGCACGGATCGCAAATAATGAAAACTATGAGAAGATCTTGATGGAACTCAGGGCGTACGGTAACGAGGTGGATGAGACTTTTGTTCGAAAGTCCATAGCGACAATTGGACGCGTGGCCGTCAAATTAGACGGGGCAGCAAGGAAATGTATGAGGGTTCTGCTGGACTTTGTCAAGGCAAACCCAGGAGGTGAAGGGGATGGGAAAGATAGGATTGTGGGCTATGTAGCGCAAAACTCGGTCTCAGTAATGGCAGATATCCTTCGGAAGTACCCTAATAGATTCGAAAAAGTGGTTGATATTGTCTGCAAGCATGGAGTGGAAGGATACGATGAGGAAAAACCACTAGCAGCAATGATATGGATCCTAGGGGAGTATGCGACAATTATTGAAGATGCTCCTGAGTACATAGAAGGATGTATTGACAGATTTGAGGATATGGACCCAGATTGTCAATTGTCTCTCCTAACCTCAACCGTCAAACTCTTCTTGAAACGCCCCGATGATGGTAAGGACATGGTACAAGGCCTCTTAAAGAGAGCATCTAGTGTAATCGGAAATCCCGACCTTAGAGACAGAGCTTACGTTTACTGGCGTATGCTTGCTACTGATGCAAAGGTTGCTCAGAAGGTGATTCTATCAGAAAAACCGAAGATGGCAGATGATACCGGCAAAATTGATCCTTCAGTATTGAAGGTCCTTATTTCGAATTTGGCAACATTAGCATCAGTTTACCACAAGCCTCCGGAGCTCTTCATCAAGGATGGGAAACAAAGTTTCGAGTTAAAAGGCCACTCGAGGCGTGATGTGGCTGACGATGATTCGGATGAGGATGAAGATGAGGACGAGGACGAGGATGAAGACGAAGATGAGGATGAGGAAGAGGAGGAAGAAGAAGAGGTGAAAGAAAGAAAATCTAAGATAAAGGCAAACAGAGCAGCAGCAGTTTCGACGCCTGTCTCAACACCTCAGCCTGCAGCCGCAACAATAAACATTTTGGACCTGATGGGGGACAATGATAGTGGTGCGTCCGCGGCTACTGTTCCTGCGGTTGTTAACACTTCCGCTACTTCTGCTGCGACTGCGAAAGCTTCTCTTCCTCTTGTATTAAATGCACAAAAAGGTAAAGGATTAGCTATCAAAGCTGGATTTTCTCGTAAGAATGGCGATATATACCTGGAGATGCGGTTTCAAAACTCAAGCAGTGTTATCCTGGACCAATTTGCAATAAAAGTTAACAAAAACTTTGTCGGACTTTCACCAGCAAGCGCAAGAGTACAAGTGTCACCCATTTCGCCTGGTGGCATAGGAGGAGCATCGCATAAAATGTTGTTGAAACCTGAGGCAGCGAATAAAGATATGGCAGAAGGGGTGATTCAAATTGCTCTTAAAACTAAAGTTGGGGTTCTATACTTTGCGGCGAATCTGGGATATGAAACTCTATTCGGCGAAGATGGACAGCTTAATCAATCAGGATATCTCAGTATGTGGAAGAATCTACCCGCACAGGAAGCAGAGGTTAAACTCCCAGCAATAAGCATCAGCGACCCTGAAGGAATCAAAGCTACCCTCCGCTCTACGAATGTTTTCTTCGTAGCCTCTAGACCATCAAATGGAAATACACATTTATATTTTTCATTGAAATTCAATGGGTCTCCAGTCCTCATCGAACTTACAGTGAATGGTGTAAAGATGGTCGGGGCAGCAAAATCTCAGGATCTAGCTTTAGCGCAAAAAGCTCTTAATGCTGTTTCGAACATGCTTCGTTAAATTATGACAGGATATCTTATCCCAGAAGCATATGCTTGCATAATGAAATACAGCGAAACAAAATGTATTCTGAGCAGCGACACGCGTTGCAATGTACGTATTTGGTCGTTACTTGTTTAAACACATGTTGAATTTTGTTTGCCACACACACACACACTCGCTACACACTACACACTACACACACACACATTTAGGATAATTACTACACCCATGAACCTGTACATCACGATCGATGGCGATCTGGCGATGTGCGAATAAAAGCTGCGCCAATGGTAGCTCTAATGCAGCTATTTGTGCTCGCGGTTAAGCGGCTACATACATACATACAGCGTACAATCATTACAATTACATCACGCTACAATGATCCGATCGCACTAGTGCACGCACGCACTTATACACTGCTTGCTGCGTGGCATTATTGCATGACGACACGACATGGATATATGGATGCTTTCGCATGTGCATGAAGCACACTCATGCCGCATGACTAGGGCACACATGCAAATGTAGACAATAACCTCTTTATTTTGTGCATGCGTGGCACGGGTGCCGCGCCTTGCGCCCCTACGGTCTGCATCGCGCCCTACAAGTACGTAGGCAGCTGACCTAGCAGAAGTCATAATCCTCTTTGTCTACTCCTGTACGTCGCATCGAAAAGGAAGATGATGTTGTTGACGAAGAAGGTGGAAGAGCACATCTAGAAAACAACACCACACCTTATCACCACCAGCAGCAGAAGCAGAACACACACACACACACACACACACGCACACACACCTTGTTAGCTTGCCCAGTTCTAGAGTTGTCATGTCTAGATCTGTCGTGCACTTCCTATCAACAACAACAACAACAACAACAACAACAACACTTGTAGAACAACTGAGCTGTGATTACGCACCGCTCTAGCGCTAGACCATTGCGTTGTTCGATCATGCATGTGTCGTGTGACGGACTATGGCGCACTGCATCAGCAGCCTGCTTTAACGCTGTGCGGCGTCGTCACGAGCGCGCGCAACGCTTGAGCAGTTTACTTTGTCAGTCAGCGCAGTAGCGCAATATATAGCAAGACATCGCACGCGCACATAGATCTGGCACACCAGACCGACGCTTCGTCACCACTAGTTGTCCTGATGATCTGATCTCGAGCCACAAGACATGCAGTGTCTGGAAGTCATGGTAGGTGCGTACACAATCAGTGACATTTGTACCCACACATAACGATATTACCTAGATTACATGCGGTGGATGCATGCTACACTCGTTCCTGCCCATCCTCATACCTACTTTACCTTTGTGTCCACTTGGCTAGTTCGCAGATGTTTGGGATCATCCAGCCCACTAGCTTCAGGAGCTGGATTGCTGCAAGAAGTATGAGTCCAGCCTAGTTTGGACCTAGAAATTGGGCGATCGACACTCTAACTAAAATCAGAGAAAGTGATAGATTGAATGTCCTTGTGACCTCTTTCTGCATCGTAACTTTCAAAGTTTGGATTCCTGTCTGAACTCGCTTCGAATTGAAACCTCTTTCCTCTACTAAAAACTTAATTAATCCCTTTTCATCAGGCTTCTTTCTCCAGCGCACTCGATCCAAAGATGTCGTCTCAACATTGGGGTGTGCGAACTGCAATGAAAAAGGATAATCTCGATTGTCAACGTAGTCGAATTTGAATACATAATTTACATCCCATCTTTGTAAAATATACCAGATTGCGAACACGAAGCAAGTGATTCGGATCGAAAGCAATGTTTGCACGCTTGGTTTGGTCGGTGGTTTTCTTGAAAACTGCTTTTAAATATGACTCCAAGCTTCCATGCTGTCTCAACAACTTGATAGCCTTCTTTGGACCAACCCCTGGAATTCCATCGCAGTAATCTGGTGACACACATTTCATTACTATTTGAATCGATGAAGTTTATTGAACGCTGTTAACACATGCCCAATTAGTATAGACGACGACGACGACAACGACGAGATATTGTGTCCATCATCATGCCTGATCCAACTATTGTAGCCAAATCTGTCAATTGCTCGAAAGTAATGTTCAGATCTGATAACATTGTCTCGAGAACCACCTCATTCATCTGTCATTATTATTCGCAAATAAAATGTAACACCAATGAATTTAATATCCTATATACAATCATGCTAATCTCAACTTGAGTTTCATCACGGTATAAATTCAAAAATAGTACCTTATTATGTCGTTGTCGACCTCGTCGACTGCTGCGTTTAATAGCATCAGCCTGAGATGATGCTGAAGGATCCTGTGACCCCCCTATGATTCCGCGCAGTACACGTGGGGCACCAGCCACTACTGCATCAAGATCTTCGGTAGCAACAGCATGTACAATACCCTGACGTGCCATTGCTGCACATTGGATTTCAGCCTCCCCAGGAGCTCGTAGCACTGGAACTCCCATTAATTTCAGAAGTTGAATAGACTCTGCAACCATGTGACTAATATGTAGCATGAAGAACAAACAGACATACGGCATAGGTGAATCATCATGACCGAATGGCGGGAGAGGAGAGGAGAGGAGGAAGAAGAGGAAGATCAAAAAATTTTATTTCATCTAATACGAGTAATATAGAGAGGCAGGAAAATATTAAGCGATTGGCAACAATAGAAGAGATTAAGTAGGATGATTTAGGAATAAAATAATTAGACATATTTTGTAGCCAAAATCTCTTCTACCTACTAACACGCACGGTCTGTCGCCGCTGTTGTTCTATTGTCTTTAGGATTTCCTCAGCTCGAGCTTCTTCTTGTTCTTCTTGTCCTTCTTCTTTGTCTTCAGTCGTACCACCCTCCTTCCTCATGGCACTACCGACGACGTCACAATGGTATTCTATTGGAGCAGTAGTAGCTATTTGGTCTTCTTTTTCTATTGCTACTGTATTTAAATCCTGCTTCTGAGTAGAGAAAAGATTCCTACTATTTTCATCCTCCTCTCTACTATCTTCGTCGGAACGAGAATAGTTTGTTGTGCATAATAATACATTTCTGGTCACAAAATGTACCTTCTGCTTCTGCTGGTCGTGGTGATAAGTTGCAGTGTTGTTTTCTAGATGTACTCTTCCACCTCCTTCGTCAAAAATATTATCTTCCTTTTCGTTGTAGCTTAACAGGAGTGGACAAAGAGGATTATGACTTCTGTCTAGAACTGTGTTGGGTGCAACGTCTTTGTTAGAAGAGCCTACTGTTGTATATAGCAGTAGCGGCCATCCTCCAACCCCAGATTCCTGACATAAGATATATGATATATATCCAACAATTCCAACCACATTAGTAGGAGTAAATTGAATCAATAAAGGATCTTCATTACGATGTTTAGTCGCTGAAAATGGCGATGATTGTCAACTGAGCGAGTTATCGCTGCATAATGTATGCGTACACACATGTATAGTGATACCTGCTGCTTCATAGATAAGGATGATAATGAAGTTGCAGGGAAGCTTAGCATAGGATCAGAAACAAGAAGAGGGATGGAAGTTGTAGCGGGAAGAGGAGAGGGACACATGATGTTGGTTACTGCTTTCCTCTTTCTATTTTTTAATTCTTCCATCTTGCAACTGAGACTGAACGCTTCAGCTCTCGCAGTTCTAATTACAGTACAATATTCAAAACCCAGAGAAAGATTGGAAGCAATGGAGAAACATTACTCCATTCTTTCCGTAGCAAGTCGTTTTCTCATCATTCTCTGATTGAGAATATGTCTTTTGAATGGATGAAACCTTCCATCAAATACGTAGATGATCTCCACCTGAATTAGTGTGTGTGTACACATGATGGGTTCTGTCTGTTTCGCTGCTACTACTAGATTACAGTATAGTCTACTGTCTATCATGCAGCTGCTTGATACTGCAAACTCAATCACCCACCCCCTCATTGAGAAGCGCAATGGTGCTTGTAAACAATCCAAGTAAATGTGAAGTGACATTTCCTGAACGATAGCTTCGAAGGTGTTGTGATAATATGCCTACTTTCGGCCGTCGCTGATCATCATACATCAGAATATAATCGGTGATGGTCGTCGTTGCCGTCGTCGTCTATTGAATATGTCGTCAGATGCCTATGTTTCCATTCTCTGTGTACGTACCGTTCGAATTGCAGTCAGAAATTGGTACAAAGCCATATTCCCGTCAATAGCAATCCTTCTGCCAGAGTAGTCCTGCAACTCGATCGGTCGTACTATGGCCCGACTGTTAAGGAGGAGGAGTAGTGCAGGTTCGACACGACAATGTGTAATGTGAGTACATACTACGATTGCAAAGTATGTATTTATGTTCCTACACAGAAAGAAACACATACACCCAAACACACGCAATATGCAATCCCTTGAAGATTGCAAATGGGGTACACAATTAGTCATCATACGGTGTTTGTTCCTCGATGAGTTTTGACAATCCTCTAATACCACCAAGCGAATTGTCATATCCTCTCGCATTGGAGATGATGGCCATTCTTGCAAAAATAGTGAAGAAGAGGAGGAAGACTGGCAGGGAGATGATGACTAGTCGGACCATCATGATTGATAGTCGGTGGCGGAGAATCTTCGCCCTGCTTCATTCATCTCTCGCCTTGTGCATGGCGAGCATATGTTGCGTTGAAAAGTACAGCGCAACACATGTAGCTGACACTGTTCGAATGATATCAATGGGGTTGGATCATCATCGGATTAGCACGTGCAGTTAGTCATTATGGGTGCCACGTGCTTGTTGGCAGTGTTCCGAATTACGGTAGATGATAAAAATAATAATACGTACAATATTATTGTGAAATACAGGCCATTTGCCTCCTAAGTCCTACCATTGATATGGTTGAAAACCAATGCCATTTACACCATGAGTCATATCGAGATTTTATGTCGTAGGTTGCAAAATGGAGCATAGTGTGTACCTCTATCAGTCGCCTCCTCCAGTTGTTGCTCCTTCGGCCATGGTCCTCCATTACCCGTGATAGGAAAAGAGAAGACATCCGGGCATGTGCGTAATTTTATGGCACTGCTAACTGTTTATTAATTTCTACATAACTAAGCGCAATTCAAATCCACTGTTCCGTAGTTGCAATCGATACGTCAGACAGAACATTATACTTTCATACAGGATAAAGCCCCGGATGATGGATAATGATGGAAAGAGGGGAAGCTGCACCACTATTAGCTGCTCGATTTTAATAGCAGCAATTTTCATGTCCCTTTTACCTTCATCACCTCTGCCACCTTCTTCGTCGGATGTGCCTCTTCGATCAGGGATTCGTACTCGTCGTTATCGTCGAATGACATCATTTTTGAGAGGAGGTATGTTCGGGGCTCCCTCTGCAAGCTCCTTGATGATGAATCCTCACATAGATGTCCTAAGTGCTCAACCATCTTCGGACAAAGACAGACAATCGCTTGTGAATGAGCTATATAGGCGTGGAATAGCTGCGACGAAAGACAAGAATTACCCAATTGCAGAGAAATTGTAATTTTTCAAGAGCGAACACACGATTCATGCTCAGATTCTTCACGAGCTCCCATTCTTTTCATTACAATAATTTAAAATTCTAAATGACAGCAATAGTCGTTGTAACTCGTACTGACATATTATGTATCAACAACTTTTCTTTTTGCACTTCTCCTCGCCGGTGTCCTCCTAGGCTATCCTGCGCAATATCCCACAATTCCTCCAATCCAGTGTTGTTCGGAACACGGGCAGAAGTTTTGTTGAAAATGGGAAGAATTGAAGAGACTCTTGAGGTGCGCAGTTTTCTTTCGATCTAATGTCTCGAATCTTCTGATGAGAATCATTTTCCTATGAATTTAGGATGCCGAGGAAGCTTTAGGAATAAACGATCGTTACCCACAGGTGCACTTATTATTACATCAGATTTATTTGACAAATTAGATGACTATATTCTATCAAAAACAGGCTCATCGTATCCGGGGTGAATGTCTGATGAAAATGGGAGATTATTCAAATGCGGTTGAGTCATTGGAAATATCACTAGCTCTAGATGAACATGATTTGGAGACCCAATGCCTTCTGAAGCTTGCAAAGAAACAAGAATCTTCTCAACTTATTGGTCCATGTGTCAGTAATTCATCTATAAATGAAGAAGGAGCAGCACCAAATGTGGCTGCAGCTGCCAACAGGCGAACAACAGTCAAGAATAACCCAAACAAGAGGTGGTGGTGTGTGAAGGAGGATATCATTCAAGATAAATCAGAGCAGCTCACTGGTTTGTACATGATAGTATCCAAATACTGACATTATTTAACGTATTAACCTATTCCAAATTATTCGAATTTATTCAACTTGCTGGAAACGATTTCTGTGGCAATCAATAGATGATGACGACAAGGAAAAGATAATGAAAGGCTATAGGGTTAGAGCTGATGGTTCAAAAACATCATACTTTACCCATGAAATGACTAACGAAGAGAAACGCTTGGCAGGCGAATTTAAGGTGGATGAATAGCGATAAAAGAAAATGTAATAGTCATAATTTTTTTTCGAAAACAAAAATTTAGCCTAAGGAAATCAGCGCAGAGGATGCTAAGCGACTGGCTTCCAAGGCACAACAAGAAGAGAACAAAACGTAATATATAAATTTGATGTTATGTTTTGCGTGTATATGCTCATCAATATACTCTCTCTCTCTCTCTCTCTCTCTCTCTCTCACACACACACACACACACGCACACCGATGTATAAAAGTTATATATATATATATATATATATATATATAATATAAATAAATATTAATTTATATTACCCCTCCCCCCCCCCCCCCCCCCCCCCTCCCCCCCCCCTCTCTATCTCTGTGTGTGTGTGTGCATGCGCGTGTGTTTCTCAAACAGAATACTGAATTGTGGTGTGCCGTTTTAGAGGTGGCTCTTGGTGGGCAGGAGGAACGTGGGAAGAGATAAAACATGAAAAGTAATGTACATTTGGAATTTGGATTTGACCTTTGTTGATATTAGTGTGGTATTTTGTGTTTCCAACTTACTACAGATGGATTAGAAAAGAGGTGAGTAAGTCTCTGATGAACCTGACAATCCCGGTATTACCTCTACATATAAAAATATTTTTGAAGATCACATGGCTCATTGACCCTTATGTATGGTAGATATATGAGTGTACGGGACAAACTATTCACCTCTATCACCACACTATCTCTGTCATTGTCGTTCTCGTCATCATCATCATCATCTTCGTTACCATCTTCATTGTCGTAATCTTGAAACCATCATTACATAATTGCAACTCAGATCATAGCGTAAACTAAACTTCCTTCTAATTTCAAGGTTGAGGAAGAAAGAAACTGTATACTTTTTATTGAATCTGTGGATAATTGGGACGGCGGAGGATATATTATGGTATTCCAAATTAGTATTTGATGTAGATACGGTTCTCACTATGACAGATTTAGGTGAAATCTGGGGTCAAAAAGTACATTATTGATCTCTCTTTCAAAGTCTCTTGGCTCACAGATCCTGAAGGCGCATCCGATAAAGTGGTGATGGGAACGCTTGAATACAATGAAGTTACCAATTGTGAGCTTGAGGATGGTAACAATTGCAATTGATTTTTGACAGTCCTCGCATTAAGTTGATTTATCATAAAGGAATTGTGAATCCAAAGATAAACATTCGAACTCCTCTAAAGGATAATGAACGAGAGGTGTACTTGAAAGCAGTCTCGGGTATGGAATTTTTTTATCGAGGAGTCATCTCTAATATTTTTGTTTAATTAGCACTTAAGGATGCAATCCAGGAGCAACTGCATAAAGTTCTCAGCGAATTTAAAAAATTTTGAAATGACTGCCAGAGTGAAACTTGCTATTGTCAGCGGTTGCATTAGTTCATTATGCATATTTCATTTTGATTATCGTTGAGTTTCACGTACAGCTGGTTATGCGGCAGCTATATTAGTTACAAAGCTGTAGGCGTAGCAAAGCACAGTAAAAAAACAAGCGCAGCTGTCGATGACAGCACAGACATGCACAGCAAAAGCACTTGATTTTGTTCATCGGACGAGGCTACATCAATAAAAATAGTGAGTGATGTTGCTAGATTAACAGTCGCCTTTTTAGCTTCGATCATGATCAATCCTGCCGCTTGCACGAGCAATGTGTCATTTGTTTGCACGAAAAGCTACGCGATGCAGCAGCGAACTGGAAATTTTCCTAGTGCCAATGTAGCACCGCTAATGCATGCTACACAACTGTGTACAATTTAACATTTGCCACATAGCAGCAGCATTCAATATATACGAGTTGGATTAGACATGTTTGTAACCATAGTTAGACAAAATTATATTCATAGCTAGTTTTAGCAAAAGTAGAAGAGTAGCATTTATGCTTACTCCGTCTCTCCGTTTATACGTAAACCAGGCACGTTTTTCTGTCGCTGCGACGCGGTATGCAGCGATGCACGCACACATCATGCCTGTACAAAGTCTTATACATATTGACTACTATCGCCAGCCTGAATGTCATAGTGATGAACACATCATGTTGATGCCATTTGATGCCATGAGTTTTCATTATATGTATGTATCGTAAATAAATTTGCATAGAGCCTGCTCGTGCTATACATCATGTTGGCTAGCCCGCTCCAAACTGGATGAAGTGAAGGTCGATAGTTGCTACTGGTCTTCGCTTTTAAAACGTCGTTATCATTTTGGACGAAACAAACCCTCTCCTGGATATAGGGGGCCTAGGACCAACCTTGGATCAGGAAATTGTTTTTCTGATCGAGAATGGTCTGCAAGAGATACTACTCCAGGTAGATCATGTGTTTTTGGTTCAATAAAGGAGAGCTGGAAGTGAACATGAGGGGGCCAGCCACCATTCTCTTTTTCTGTTCCGAACCAGCCAATCACGTCACCTTTCTTTATTGACATTCCTTTGTATTTGTACCCGCAAGACTTGCCGCTGAGGTGTCCGTAGAGCGCCCAAACTGGAGTATTATTTACCTGGTATTTAATTATGACAACGTGCCCGTAGTCTCCCTTTTCGGGGTTGTATCCATAGCAGTGAATTGTTCCGTCTGCAAAAGAGTGTACTGGCGTTCCTGCTGGACCTCCAATGTCCAGACCCATGTGAATATTTCTTTCACCGTTGTAGCCCTCAATCTCATTTTTTTGGTCCTGATATAATTCCGATACATACATCCCAGGCCTTAATTCGTTATATCGCCCAATATCATACGTTCCCTCAGCTAGAGGTTCTTCTGCAGTGCCAGTTTTAGTAAAGTCTCGGACTATGATTTTCTTCCCATCAAGTTTAACGATTGGTGAAAACGAAGAAGGTCCATCTTTAAACACTGTTTTCGCATCTGGGAGAGCGGTAGAAGGCTCCATAGAAAAGTAGACTGTGGTGGATGAACCCAACTCGGGCTTCCTGACGAATCACACTTGATGGCGCCGATCGGCAACGCTGGAGAACAACAACAACAACAACAACAACAACAACAACAACCAACGACGACAACACGGACGCACCCTTTCTTCCGAGGTAGGCCTAGGACTAAATATCTCTCTGACAAATTGTCTTGAAAATTACTAATGCGACATCGCATATTTGCTTTTCAAAACCACAAAATGATGACCGCATGAGAATCTTGGTATTTGTTATGATTACAAATCGGTGTTTCTTCGATTCTTTCCCGTGGAGGAATCTTGATTTTTGTGGGTGGTTTCTTTAGTGCGACAGTAAGTTGGAAGTAACTAGCCGCACCGTTGTTAAAAAAGAGTCTTCAAATAAAAAAGCTAACAGCAGTTCGAGGACACAAAGGACACAAATGAGGAAGGGAGGGAGAAGCTAGACAATCACCACACGTCTTGCCCTCACAAAAGGAAACAATGGGAGGAAGCTGCTCTCGCACGAGATCGAGAAGTAAAATCGTTGGCAGGATCTTTCTTGTCAAACTTGAGAGAAATTAGAGTTTCAGAGATGAAGACTATCTAGCAATTTAGAGTTGAAGAGTACCAAGAAAACCCCCTTCATTTCTTACATCAGATGAAAGGGACGATAAAATGGAGAATGAAGCAGCAGATTCTTCTGATGAATATGTAAGTTATACCTGGACTTTATTTACAGGCACAGAGTGTCTGTCTTCTAATACAATGAATGAAAAAATCAGGTAGAAACCGTTGTTGAATTTTACGACGATGGAGAAGAGGATGCGGAAGAAAAACTTGGGCGAGAGAAGTTACAAAACTTTGAGGTACTTCGCTTGGTTCGTGATATTGATGGATACTTATTTATGGTCATATTTTTCTTCTAGTCGTCGCAAGAGGAGGAGTCAAGAAAGAACACACCAATTCGACAGAAGCAAGAGGAGAACATACCAACTCGACAGAGAGAAGAACAGTTCTGTGAATATTAATCTTACTATCATTAAATTTTGCAAATGGAAATGCCACTGCTGCTTCCACTTTCACTGCCTATACTTTTCTCACTCATACTTGTTCTATTTATGATGACAAGCGACACCACGACACTGTATCGCGATTACACCATCATCTTCCGCTATTTTTTCTAAAAAAAAACTCAGTGATGAAGAAGCAGAGGAGGAATATGATGAGCAGGAAAAGCTAGAAAAAGTAATCCACGTTGATTTCAGAAAAGTACAGAGTACACAGTCTTATTTCGTACGTAATTATTTAATTACATCAGCGCACTATTGAAATCGTGGACCAGTTTTTGAATACTGCTTGCTTGGAGTGTGGATTAACAACGGACTGGCTAGTAGATAGAATGATTCCAGTAAGAAAGCAATTGCTGAACCACAATAACTGAAAATTCGCAATTATGAATAAAGTGATTGAAAAGAATGGGTGAGCAACACGGGGGGGATAAGGACATATCTGATATTAGCATTGAACACAAAAAAATCTCTGTGCTGTTTCCAACAGGAAAATGTTGACAAAGGTTTCCTTTCGACTTTCAATCATATGCGACAAGCATTTGCGGTAATATACACATTATATGCTTTAGTTCGCTCTTTTTCTCACGGCTTGTTAATTAATACGCCGCCGCCTTCAGAGACTGGTCAAAGATGACGAACAAATCCAGAATTATGTCTTTGAGTGGGCTGCGGACAAGGAGAGAAGCACTGCATTCGCTTCATTTCAGAGGTTTAATCATTTTATTCGGAACCTTGAAAAGTAATTTGATTTTGGAAAAAATGTTGCTCCAGGCAAGCAAGGAATCTAACGGAGCTTATAATGTAGTTTTCGAAAAATATGTTGATCCTCCCCCTAAAACCTATTTTTCCATGTACAGATGAACTACAAGGGTGGAAACTTTCATTATATATATGTTACATATTTATATGCATAAATATATACAACTGTGTTTGTGGGTGTGTGTGTATGTACGTGTGTGTGAAAACGGTAACAATTTTTATTATAGGGACGCAAAGAGAAGGCACCCGAGCAAACTTCGCGAGTAATATATTGCATATCAGCATGTGATCTTGCCTTTGTGTAGAACTAAAAGATCCAACAATTAGACATACATTATCAGAGAAACAAAAGTAAAAATCTTGTAGTTTGGGGTATCATTTCTAGGCGGTTCCACGTTTTATCGCTTCAGCATTAATTATCAATTTTATTCAGGTGGGAGAGGAGGGGAGTTGACATTCGCGAATACAAAGGAAGGGACACTATCATGATTCATAAGAACACTCCTGTGGTAGTACTAGAGTAGTAGATGTAGGAAGTAATTATGACTATCCTTTTCAAAATTGGTGTTGGTGTAAGATAATAGAACCCTTATGCTAAAATTTAACCCTTAAAATCTTAGCGATTTAGTGCAGCTACGTATAGATTTTCTCACCTTCAGATATAGTTTCTCCATAACTCTCTAGCTTAAATACTTAATTCATTCATTCGCTTCTCGACTTGGTATATGGTAGTTTGAATTGATGTTGACGGCTAACAGTATTCGGCTTCATCCATTTGATCTTATGGAGTTCCGCAAAGCGTAAGCCACTGATATCACGATTTGTGTGTGTGTGTGTGTGTGTGTGTGTGTGTGTGCAATCATTTAGTCCCTTAGCTTGACTGTAAGACTAATGTAATTATTATCGGTTCCACCCCATCGCTTCTAAGTTATGACCCGATTATTTTCCACAATGGTCTCATACATAGACTTGCCGATGACCTGGCTATTTTACAACAATGGTCTCAAGGAAAAGATATTGATAAGCATTTGGTAGAGTAGCAGTAGTAGTAGTAGTAGTTGCAGTAGGTGTTACCTTATTATTTATATTTGGTTTCTTTTAAACAGGTAGAAGAGGCTTGTGAGATCATCTACGAGACTTTAAAACCAAGGGAGATCGAAAGCATTGAGCAGGTAGTGGCGAACATCAATCGTAGATTTCAAATCTTTCTCCTATGCTGTATTTGGATGTATCACATACCCTATTGTTTGTACGAGACTTAAGATATGTGATTTATGTGGTTTATGATCATCGTCTCGTTCCATCTTGGTGACGACAACAGGAAATTCAAATCTATGCGACTTGCTGGGGCGCCCCAAATAGGGTTTGCAATTATTCATTCATTTCTTTACTTCGATAAAAGCAGATATATCTTAATGCTAGAAGACTTTTTGTCGCAGTATATATAGCGTAGTGGAGGGAGTATAACAAACAGAAATTGTTGATCCATCCATTATAATACAGATGATTGTTTTCAACATTGCATAAATGAATGATGAAAGGGTCAGTGAATGTTTATTCTCTCTTCGTCCGCACAATTCTATACAAATTATCCCATCTGTTTGTAGTGCAGATAATAGAGATTGATCAAAAGCTGACGCTCCACCACCACTACATTTGCTTTTTACAAACCCCCATACCCCATGCGACATCAGAGTCAACAATAGTAAGTATGTCGCCATATGATTGTAAAAACACCATCGTCAATATGACCTTCTTGAATACATCACACGCTGCTCACTCACTTAGCTCGCTGGACACTTGCTAAATCTTACTGACGCTGGAACCGATGCACTGTTCGATATATGGACCAATGTTATATCCATACACTAGAATCAATATCCTCATTGTCGTAGTATTATCATCGATCAATGCAAGGCATTAATTTATCATCATCATTCACATTTCTCCTGTCATGCCACAATTAGTAATGCTGTATGGAAAACAGAAGATAAATAAAATAGATAGAAAGAAGGATTATGGAAGAAATCGCAGAGAAAAGGAAAGGAACACTCAGTCGTTAAACAACTACTTACAACCACAATAGGATCATAACTAGCTCTAAATAGCAGTACATATGTGAAAAAGTAAGCAATCCACGAGGATCTATGAAATATAACAGTAAACCGTATTTCTGTTACTAGATATGCAAGGTCCATGGCTTTCAGGACTTGGACATTTCCTCACCAGTAGATTTGGAAGAAGTAGTGATAACAGCAGCAGCAGTAGTAGTAGCAGTAGTAGTAGCAGTAGTAGTAGCAGCAGCAAGAGGAAATATTGTAGGATTTTATGGTGGTTTTAAATGCAAAAATAAAGAAAACAAAGCACCCCTCTCGTTAATTAACTACGAAGAGAATAACTAGCCAATATGTATGAACAAGTATATCATTATAATGATACTTATTCTAATGAGTTATTTCAAGGTCCTTTTTTATCATGAATTTCTTGGAAAAGACAAAAAGGTTCTGATCACATATATTGACAATTTAGGATATGTGAAATACTTAAAGTTTCATATAGCCATGGAATCTTTGGCAACAGAAGACGTATAAAATTGTCTTTCTGTACAGCAATGATAAGAAATGATTTAGTACGATTCGAAGAATCATATTTACAACAAGATTCTC
Organism: Bigelowiella natans CCMP2755; assembly: GCA_000320545.1. NCBI lineage: Eukaryota > Cercozoa > Chlorarachniophyceae > Bigelowiella > Bigelowiella natans. Next base: position 35,977 of record ADNK01003243.1, on the reverse strand, counting down.
TCGTTTATAGTAGTGGTCAAGTTTTAATGACTTTATTAATCAAAGGGAAACAGCGTTCCAAATATCAATATGCTGCCGCATGTTGGATGTCCATTTAAGGTGAAAACAATGTTGCATATTGTATATGTGTATGTGTGTGTGTGTGTGTGTGTGTGTGTGTGTTTGTGTGCATTTTAGCGCACATACCATTACATTAATATGGCTGATTGACTGATTTAACGACAGATGTGGCAACACCTCCTCCTAAAGCTTGCAGCCATTCGTGGACACCGAGTCAGTGTAAGTTCATTCTAATGCGCAGTTTTAAAATCCATAAGGCTGCTGCTGGTGGTGGTGATTGCAATGGTGATGGGAAAATGATGATGATGATGATGATGATGATGATGATGATGGGCTAGTTTTGGTATACGTTTCACTCGTGTACATAGTGAAAATTAGTTTTATATGAATAAGAAAGGAGAAGAAGCAATTACAAGTGATAAGTGATTTTAAAACATAATAACGATGACTTAACTAAAAATAAATATGCAGACAATGATAGTGATATACCTTCAATGAATATTTTCCATCGCAAGCAAAACACTCATTTACCCACTGCAGCATGATAACCTGGACAATAAAAGCCTCGAGTTCGTGTTTGACCTACACAAAGCTGCTAACAAGGAAGCTATTAGACTTGCTGGAGAATTAGATTTTGTGAGGGAAATCAGGAAGGAAATTAGTCGGGCTCTAAAAAGGCATCCAAAATTCTCAAAGAAAATCAAGTAGCAATCAAGCGATAACAGACCTCGAAAATGATGTCTAATGATGCAATAATCTTATTATCACATGTGCTGGCTGTCGTTTATTGTTCTTTCTCTCTCATAGAAGCTATAAGATGGATCGACTACGCATCAAGAAGCTCATTCTAACCGATCGGGGGTAGATCTTGTCGTCTGTCAATCGGCAAATATTGAATTGTAAAGACAGGCTTTTAGTGTGATTTGTTTATCTATCATGTTACATTTTAGATTCAAAGTTTTACCATTACAACAATTACTTTTGCGTGTGTGTGTGTGTGTGTGTGTGTGTGTGTGTGTGACTTGTATATCTGGTCCATTGTGTGATTAATGTATAATTGAATTACTGCAGGTTGACTCCACAGTTCTGCTTGAATAGTTTCCAAGATCTCATGGAATTTCTTCTTCTGGTAGTTTTCAAAAATGACATTTCTAGGTTTGTCATCTCATCCACATCAATTTGTCAAACAACAGGAAATACATGGAGTTGAAATTCAGGAAAAGGATCAGCTTGTTTCTTGCATTCGTAACATTGTTGAAAATCCTTGAAAAGGCTAGCTGTGTTGGCGAATCACACTTTCAACACAACGTTGTTGCTAAAAATGAGTCACATTGAACAAGGCACCGCACATGCGCTTGCTTTCATTGAGTCACGTGCGTGCACAAGTGTGCAGTACAAGTACACACAGGATTGACGGAGCGCTCAGCCACATGTGTGCGTGCACGTGAAAATTCAACGTTTGCCATTGAGCTGCAACTCACATCGCATCGCGCGCAACGTCCAGAAATGTGTTGCACAATCTGGCAATCTGAGCAATGTGTGTCGACTGCACAATGCAAGTTTCACGTTTCGTACTTTGCAAGTGTCATGCAACACTTTGGAAACACAGCCGATCAAGAAAGAAGTTTCTTTCTTTCTGTCTCATTTTCTTTCTTTCACGTTGGCAACATGGAGGTGAGTGCTTTTCGTGACGCACGATTGGCGCAACGTACGGCATGCATGATGCACGAGTGTGAATCATTGACGATGGCCATGCCGGCATGCTAGCATGGGCGACAAGTCGTTCGATCGATCCCAACAACTGAACTAGCTGTGAGCAATGCTAGAATGACCTGCACGCTCCTCGGTCCGTCGACGTGCTTTGAGCCAAGTCACCAGGTGAGCACTTGCAAGACTTCTCGCACCGTGATTGCATGATTGGACAACGACAATGACAATGACAATGACTTCTCGCATGCACCGTGATTGGACAATGACAATGACAATGGTGACAAACTGCGTTTCCAAAGTGTTGCAAGACACTTGGACGTGCAAACACAAAGACAAAGAGTGATGAAAAATCACACTTCCAGAGTGTTGCAAGGCACTTGCAGTGCACGAAACACAGTCCCTTGAGCTAGCTCTGGTGAGGACTGCCTCGTGCCTGGTGAAGACTAGCAGGGTTTTGAAATTGGCACACCAGCTGCCTGCGGAGCAGTGAGACGTACCAGCAGCAACGTGCGCGTGGCGGCGGCGCGCAAAGCGTGTGCTTTGAGCACCAGAGCAGGGACTTCCTGAAGGCCACGTTCAAGCGACGACCCACGGTCGGGTCACCCGAGGGAGCTGTAGCACCAAGCAGGACTTTGGTTTTGCTGGAATCAGGAGCACGAAAAAAGGACGAGCAGGCAGTCTAGCAGTCCAGCATGCAGTGGAGCCAGGAACCAGGCTCACTCTCACGTTCGAGAAAAGTTTGTTCCTCACAGCACCCAAGTGAGAACAAAGGTGGATGACATGGTTGACACTTTGAACCACTTCAGCATTCAAAGAGGACAACTCGAGAACGAGGGAGGCAAGTCGTGAACTCTGGCCTGACGTCCTTCGGTTTCACAAGTCCCGACATCGCACACAGCTGAAACTTCAGCAACACTCTGGCACTCCTGATTTGTCGTGCCATTCATCAAGGTGACGCACATTCAAAGAGTCTGGAGACTTGTTCTTCCAACGTGACTTGCTGCCCAAGCTCCAGGTTTGGAGGTGGGAGCATCGGGTTTGGTGGACGAACGTGCAACTGCGACGCAAGTTGCCATTGGCGCGCAGATGTCATCAACAGTGCTCTGACCCCACGGTTGAAGTCAAGGTCAAAGAGCTGTGGGTCTGGTCTAGGTTTTCTGAGACATCGAATCCGCGGGCAGACTGGTCACAACGGACGATGCGATGGAGAACAGATCTAGCAATCAATTCAACCGGTGCAGGGCTGGACCACCAAGAAAAATTGAGGGTTTCTCGGTTTGTTTCACACTCGCCAGACACGGCTTGGACGGAACGTTCAAACCGCCTGCCTTCGCATCGCTCAGGATTTTCCAACTCTCATTGTCGCAGTGACTGCATTTGTGAAAGTCTCATTAGATCTAGATCTATAAAAACTAAAACTTTTTGAAGTCGTTTCCAAAAAATGAATGCAGAAAATAGTAGAAAATAATTTTTCGGCGGTCTGGACGTATGTTGTGTTGGTTGTTGCCATGCTCACCATAGTGCTTCCCGCAAATTTAACAACGTGAGTCCATGGTTGTACAAGGAGGGGAGGGCGGTGCGACATTCGAGTAGATTCAAGTATTATGAGCCAGAAACCAGCCTCCCGGCTTAAACATAATCATGTTCTGGATCTTGATCCTGAGGAAATTATTTTCACAAATGTGCGCTTGCACCAGGTAGGTATCACAACATTACACATGCATGCAAATACAAAGAATAAAGCACACACAGCACCACAAGAATGTTAAAATAATTGGTTCATACACGGCCCTTTGCTACTCTTTGCCATATTCTTAGGCTTACAGCAAATGCATACGCATTTTCAACCCACTTCCCAGCAAAGTACAGATATCAATTCTTCCAGGAAATCCGAGCTACTATAAGGTGTGATTGGATGTTGTTGCGTATCAGATGTGTGGGCATGATACAAGCTTTGCCTCTATCCTATTTTTTACAGATATTTCCAGAAACAACTGAAATAGCTGCAGGAAACAATGTTTTAATTGAGGTACACGAACACACACACACACACACACATATACATATTATATATATATATATATATATATATATATATATATATTTATATATAATATGTATGTGTGTGTGTGTGTGTGTGTGTGTGTGTGTGTGTGTGTGTGTGTGTGTGTGTGTATTATTATGCAATGAGAGTACTTGTGCAAGTATATGGGTGAATATGCGGATAAGAAGGTGCGGGTGATATTTCCTGAGAGAGTCCGTTGGTATGATTCAGGTGCAATTGAAACTGCACAATCCACCTCCAAAGCCAAGAGGTTCTAAGGTGACAACAAATGCTTTCAATAATATGCAACATGTTATTCACCTTGATATGTCTCTAGGGACACAAATCCGTTTTTCGAATAAAGTCACAACTGTTCGAGCAACGCTTCTTTGGTCTATTCTACGTGTGGGGGTGAGAATTACGTATTACTGTTGTTGCAAAACTCCGGCTAATAGATCCACATGATTGAATTTTTAAGGGTAAATCCGGATCGCAATATTTCTCATTCCAGAGCAATAGTAGATTTAGCAGAAGACGTTTTACAAACAGAGCAAACAGATACATTAAAGCAGCCAGTGGGAGGATCTCTCCACCGAGGGAATAGCAACTGTTTTACTGCGACGACGAAGTTGAAGAAGAAGAAACAACCTCAAAAACGTAGAAAAGCTGCGGCTACTTCAAAACCAGCAGCAACGAAAGCCACTGAAGAAATGATGCACACCAAATCTTCTTCCTCGCAAGAACATAAAAGTGAGCTTAAAGATTATCTCCCTCTTGAAACGAAGGCCGAAAATCGGCACAACAATTCTGCAAAGGACGACGATTGGCAAGATTATGATGATTCGTCTGAAAATAGCAGCGACAAATCAACAACTCCACGTAAAAAACAGACCCTCAACCCGAGAGAAAGGTCAATACATCGACATAACATCGATTTGAAACACAAAGTTCAGACGCTTAGGACCGAGCTTGCGGTAGCCCGAGAGGAAGCGGCACATTTGCGTGTGGAAGCAGATCTTGCCACATCACGGGCCAGAACTCTGCATGAGTTACAACGGGGAACATCCATGGATGAGATGGATGAACAAAGGATCCAAGCTCTCGCTCACGCTCTCGCTGATGAAGCCGTCTACAATGAAAGAAGGTCGAATGAAGAAAAATCCAGGAAAGTGCTCAGTATTCTCAAAGTAAAGGATGTAGAGATTCAGACGCTGAAAGACCGCGAAGTTGAGCTGGAACAGAGACTCAAGCGTGAGTCTGAGAATGCACACAAAAAACTTACTGAAGCTGAGAGTATCTTGCATGGGAAAAATCGTCGAGAGCAAGAGCTGGAAACCAAGCTGCGAGACACTGTTCACCTTCTAAAAAAGAGCAATGCAGAGCTGCACCAAGTAAAACAGCAAGCTTCACACTACCAAAAGCAAAATTCAGAACTCATAGAAACTCTGAAGACTTCCGAAATCGTCAAACTTCGCGCGAAACTGCAGGATCAGCAAGACCAAATTGAAGCCTTAATCAAAAAGCTTCACGTTTCTTCCTCTATAGACGAACAACGCAATGGTGATGACGGTGACAATGATAATGAGGTGATAAGTGGTGACAAATTTGGAAGCAAATCCCAAAAATTGAAGGGGATAATACAAGAACTCGAGGCCAAAGTTGACCGGCTACAAACCAGGATGAACGATCAACGTGAAATACACGGTCAAGAGCTTAGGAACTTAGCTGAGCGTCTATCCCCAGATGACGAACAAGTAGCAGGAAAAAGCCATGCTCGGAGACCGAAGCGTATCGGCCGCGTGGGACCTATGGCAGAGCTGCGTGCAGAGCTTAAGCATACTCGCGAACGCCTTAAAGTAGCCGAAGTTCAAAATTCAAAGTTAACTACTTCACTACGAATAGCACACTTGGAGCTTCAAAGGCAACCGCAACCATCGTTTCACCACGACATCTTTGAGCAAGGAAGTCGTTCCAACAGACGATTTGAAACAAACAAAAAAGAAGAACATCCTAAACAATTTCACCCCCCTGCAAACAAGAAGATTCAGAACCACGACATTCTTGGCAAATTTGAAAAAGAAAAGAATGGTGATGACGGTGATAAGAACAAAGATGAAGTCTCCCATCCGGTAAGTCACTCATAAAAACAATATTTTCTGCTGGTTATCTGTCTGTCTTTCTGTTCCAAGTATAGCATATATCTCTAGATCACAGCTTTGGTGTTATTTGATCATCGCCTTTATCATACTACCATAATTATCATCAACAATACTGATTCCACAATATCACGATCACATATCACTAGGATAATAATAATACTCAAAATGGAAGAAGAGCAGGCAAAAGTAGAGGTATTGGGAGAAGGGAAGAAGATGTGGGTTCTTCTGCTTCATCAAAGCCATGGCTCACTGACGAATCGAAGATTTCCGACCGTGGTTTAACCATAAAGGCACTACGACAGAGATTAAAAGACGAACGCCAGGTTTATCGAATAGAGATAGAGCGATTGGAAGAGACTCTCCGGAAAATGACAAGGTTGGCTACATCATCATCCACAGCAGCATCCATACGTGGAAGATCATCCAATAGCAGCAACGCTAAAGGTGGTAGTGGTGGTGGACGACATGAATCAGGAAATGGGGAACCAGCACCAGCAGCAGAAATTATGATGATGAAGAAAAAGAGTAGTAGAGACCTTGAGGATGAGATTCAACGTATTCGTGGTGCTTTAGACGAACAGCTTGTTTCAAATGCTCAGCTACGGCAGTCACTGGTCAAGGTACACGAAGAAAAGATAGAGGTTCAAGCGGATTGTGACGACGCAATTGCGGAGTATAAAGACAAGGTTAAGAGGCTGGAAAGAAAGCACGAGAGGGTAAAGCAACAAGGAGAACAAAATATAAAGCATCTTAGAGAGACCATCAAGGCTCTTGGCGCAAGATCAGATCTTCACAAACAGCTTGCGATAGAAAGAGCTGATAAAGGTGAATTGAGACTGCAATTATCGCGTTTTCAAGGTGATGCTAAAAGGGCGGAAGAGAGAGAAGCAGAGGCTGAGAAACAAGTTATGAGCTTGAAAAGGCAGTTGCAAAAGTATTCTATTTCTGCAAAGAAATGGGACATTCTTGGTACTGTTGGCTCTACTCCTGCGGGACTTGAAAGGGATGAAACCCTTGCTAGACTCGGGGAGAGAATCGAAACTCAAGCAAAAGAAATCGACAAACTATCTGAGCTACTGGAAGCACGTGAGGCAGAACACGCAGGCAGAACAAAGGCTTTAATTGAAGAAATGAAGCATAGCAGTAAAGTAAGTGATGGTGACGATATTGCAGCAGTCGTCGACACAAGTCTCGCTGCTTTACATAGAGTCCATCATCAGATGCAAGCTGCTGCTGCTGCAGGAAATGAGCAAGACCTCATTAGAGTTTTGAGTCAGCAACGGGATCATTTCTGCCTTGCACTACATCGTGTCAAGCTCCAGAGACGTGAAGCTCTAGCAGAAGCAAAGGAGTATGAAAAACAGTGTATGAGCTTAAATGCAAAATTGTTGCAGTCTTCTACCCGAGCGACAGAAGAAGCCGCTATTTTACATACAAAGCATACTGAAGAGGTGCTTTCGTATCGTCAGCAGTTATCAGATGGAGCAAAGAAGCTTGAAGAAACCCGTGTTGCTGTTAGCTCTGCGGAATCTATGTGTGACACAATCAGGAACCAGCTCGAAGAACAAAGGGAGCATCACGAAGCAGAAGCACTCAAGTTGCAAAAAAATCTTCAGCAAGTTAGGGAAGAAGTAACTGCAGAGCGTCGTTTATCTTCTAAGTTTGAACGTGAACGAGATCGCATGCAGGCATTAGTAAAAGAAAAGTCAGCTCAAATTGCAGTGCTAATGGAAACAGTAGAAGCACTTGAACCAGGCTGTGAGGATAGGGGTGTCACCCATGAAAATGATGATCACAGAGCTTTTGTAAAAAATAAAAGTAGTAACGTCGATAAAATGAAACAGAAGAATAGATCCTCTTCTTCCTCCTCTTCACTTACGACTATAAGTAGTAATGCGAAGACAAAGGTGATTCACCTGGCAGCACATCTCTCAGCTGCCAAGGCCATTGAAAGCACACTAGAACAACAAGTAGAACGCATGAACGAAAGCTACAAGCGCCAACTTCATCTCGTCTCTCAGAGTCAGGAGTACTCGGATACGTTAGCGTCAAAAGTTTCACGTCTTGAGGCTGAGCGTGAAGCTCATAAGAAATTGATTCAGAAACAGCGATTAGAAATCACACAGCTACGGAATAAGTCCAGTGCTGAGGATGCTGCCAAATTCCAGATGACTCAGAAAATCATGAGACTGAGAGCTGATTCTGATAATAGTCGACGTGATTGTGAAGATCTCAAGCAGCAGCTTCGAGAAGCGCGTGATGCAGCACTAGAAAGATTAGGACAGGAACGAAAAGAACACTTACGGATACTATCCGAAATAGCAGATGAGAACAAATTTGATGATGATCAAGGGGTTACCAACAATTCAAGCTGGTGGATGAACATACTTCTGAATAGTGCTACTGGAGACAGCAGCAGTGGTGGTGTTGATAGTGGAAATATACTACTCGAAAGTAATCACCATAGTTACCCCCCTGTCCTTCTCGCCGGAGATGGTTCACATCATCAAATTCCTTCATCATCAATTCCTGCCACTGCAGCAAGTGCTGGTACTTCTTCTGCTCTCGGTGGTCCAGTTGCAGGGCCTCCTTTAATTGAGTTGCTCAAGGCCATCAACAGTAAAATAGATGCTATTGTTTCTTCCGAACCACTACTGCTCTCTCCTCTTGCCACTCGAAAAGCAGCAGCAGGTTCATCTTCTTCCTCTCTCGCTCAGAATGCGAAACGGGGTTTCAGAAAAACTAGGCGAGGAGGAGGGGGAAGCCATGCATCAACAACGTCTTCCTCTACTTCAAAGAAAAAAAGTGTTATGAAAAATAAATCAATGTCTTGCCTCCTTTATATTCCAGAAGTAGTCGAAGAAATGACTCAAATTATATTGAGAAATGAATCAGCGGTGACAAGGTGTGAGAGACGAACTCGTCGACTAAGGTGGATATGCCAGCTTCAACAGCAAAAGATTCGCAGAGACGAAGCAGAAATGGATGTTCTGCGAGATAGATGGCGGCAGTGCAGAAATGAGGGTAGAAGAGCAAATCAACTGTTGGAGGACATGAAAGAAATTTATTCGAAGCAGCTGATGCATGAGCGTCGTCGTGGCGAGCAACGAGTAGCGGAGCTATTGACAACTAATGAGCACGTGGATAAAGCTCGGATGGCAGCTATGCTTGAAGCAGCTGCTGCAGAAAAAGAACTCCAACAATATAGGGGCGAATGCGAGAAGCTTCGAAGGCAGGTGGGGATTATGGAACTCGAACACGAGAGTGACGAGACAAAACGCAAAGCTATTGTCGAAGCAGAGCTTCTTCAAAAGCTCAACACTCGCGATGCCGCCATAAAAACATATATTGAGCAGACAATGCAAAAGACTCTCCTGACTGCTCGCAGTGATAACGCTATCGAAGATGGTGTAACAAAAAAAGGAGGAGGAAGTGGAGAAAATTCCACCCACGATGCGAAAGATAGTGTCCAACCTTCCTTCTCGGTAAAAACACTTGCAAAAAATCTTGCAGATGAGATTGCCACTTTGAATATTGTCAAAGCTGAGCTATTGGATAAAGCATCTACACTACAAAAAGAGCTTGAGTCTTCTCGTAAGGGCGAGGAAGTACGTGCTGTCTTGCTGGCTAGGTCTGAGAAACGAATAAAGGATTTGGAGAAACAATTGGTTGATGCGAAGCAGCGTATCAAAGCAGACGTTTTCACGAATGAACGCCTCAATGCACGTAATGCAAGGGAATACGATGAAGCTCTCGAAAAGTACAAGGCAGAGGCGCAAAGATTAGAATTTGAGTTGAAGCTAGCTTCACGCGAGGTTATAACCCTTAAGGCTGATAAACGAGCTCTTTTATCCGAAAACAAGGGGTTGCAATCACAGCTAGCTTCCACGAATACGCAAGTGCGACGGACAGAGCACAAGCATGAGAAAGCCATGCGCGACATGAAACATCGCTACGCCAAACAGCTAGGTTCCATACAAAATCGGGGTATCAAAAATTTTGCAGCAACAACAACATCTCGAAGAGGTATAAACGGTAGCGAGGAAGAAGAAGAGAATGTAGAAATTGATTTCGAGGCTGATTCTTCTCCAGACAGCGCTACATATCGACTACGCTTGGAATCTGAAGTCATCAAGCTAACGAAAAGTCTTCATAAAGCAGAAATGCGTAGTAGGAGCCAGACGGAAGAAATAGAAAAGAAACAAGAGGCAATAAATGAGCTACAGCATGTGATTGCACATATGGACCGAGAAACTTTGAGGATTTTGGAAGATAAAGGCAGGAGAAGCCTTCGCATGAAGCCTCCCCCCAGTAGTAATAATATTAATGAGAATTCGGGTCTTCTTGCACAACATCTTGCAAATGCAAAACTTGCTCAAGCAGACTCGGCTCGAAAAGCAAGGGTTTGTGCCCAAGGAGAAGCAGAAGCTCGCACCAAGCTGGCACAACTCGAACAAGAGTTAAGAATTCTCCGACGAAACAAAATCGTTGGCAATACCAAAGGAGGAGGAGGAGGAGGAGGAGGAGGAGGGGTAGAAACACTAAGCAAAGGGCGAAGGAAACGAACAACTACGAGTGCGACAGTAACAGCCTCGAGACAACAATTCAAAGATCGCAGTAACTCAGCAATCGAGTCCCTGAATATCAGACAAGATTTGGTGAGAAAAGAAATTGAAATTGGAGACTTGCGACGACAACTCGCTGTTTCAATTGCCATGAAGTCACGCGCAGCAGCTACAGCGCAGCAACCTCCGGCTTCTTCAAATGCTGCTACTGCTGCTGCTGCTGCTGCTGAGAGACAGCTTGTAGCACTAAAAAAGCAACTTCAGGAGAAAGATGAAAAACAGAACATCTTGAGGGTGGAAATGAAACGTCTATTAAAGCGCGAGAAAAGTCTGAAAAAGTGCGTATCACAATTATCTTCGATGATAGGGCTTCCGACTCCTAAGCGAGCTCCAATGGCTCCTCCATCTACTGAGCGAAGAAATGAAGGAGGAGGAAGAAGAAGAAGCGGAACTACACCGAGGAGAGGAACGACTCGCTCCCAAAATACTGTTGGAGATGTTTATGATGACTACGATGTTGGTGTAGACGCTAAATTGAGAACGAGTGATGATGAAACTGGGGGGGGTCTAGCAGATGTGATTATTCGGTTGACACAGCAAGTTATGATGAAAGCTTTGCAAGTTGAGAAGCTGAAAAAGAAGCTCTCTCACCACCAGTCAGCGTCATTTTCATCATCGCGTCTTCCACATCCTTCTCCATTAGGAACAAGAGGCTTGAATGCGAATGACCTCAACAGTAGCGGAAACCAAGATGAATCCCAAAACGAAGAAGCAGCAGATGATGACAATGATTACTCGTTAGCACCTTCTGCTGCATCCACATCGTCAAGCTCTCAGAACGAAGTCATTCGCGACTTAAGTCACAAATTGGAAAAGGCTGAAAGAGAGCTTCAGGAAGCCCAAGAGGCGAACATAAAGCTGTCAATACAACAACCAAAACGAGCATGGGGCGATGATGATGATGATGATAATGATATCCAAGCACAAATGAGCACTTCTGCGTCCTCCATGATTTTAAAGATTCGGGATGTAGTTGCAGATGTAAATAAACAAATTGGAATCGTGATAGTTGCAGCATCATCTTCCAACGTGTTTACATCACCAGGCCCTCATGTACCAGCAACAACAGCTCCGAAGAAAATTCATTTGCGCTCCTCAGTCAGAATGGACACCAAGAAACGCAAAAAGGCTACAGCAGGGCCAACTGCAAGAGCAGCAAAGCTAATCACAAACTTTATCAGTAAGATGGAAAAGGCCTCCCAAGAAATAACAACAGCAGGTGAGAGCATTGAGAGAATGTTACTTATTGCCAATGGATCAAAAGCAAACAGCACTCAGGGTATGGCAACGACAACATCAAAGTCATCATCGGTGTCCTCATCCCATATTCGTTCCTTAACGGACCAACTTCGTAAGAATCGGGAAGAAAATCGAGCGCTTCAAATGCAACTTGATACCGCCAAGAAGAGGCTAGACCAGCGTAAGGTGGAGGTTTCTAGTTTACGAGCACAACTGAACGCAACCAAGGATCTCAAACATCGAACAGACCAGCTAGGTGTGTCGGTAAACCGTAGAAGTAGCATCATGCGAAAACAGCAAAAGCAGCAGCCGACTGCAGAACTACTCGAATGGAAACGGAAATGCCTGGTTGTAGAGCGGAAGCTTGATAAACAATCTAAAGATATCAACAGATATAAGGCAGCTATTCGCGAATGGAAGGCAAAAGTTGAAGGAGTTAATGAAGCTCTTAAGGCGATCAAGAGAGTTGATGAAATGCCATCCTCTGCACGGACGAATAGCCCTCATAAGTCACCACAACCACCAGCAGGACCTCATCCTCAACAGCAGCAAGATGGGCCAATGTTGCGTGCTGAAAAAGAGAAAAATAAGTGGTATCAGGGCAAGATAGCCAACCTCGAGCAAGAAGTTGCGACATTGCATGCAAAAGCGCTCGAGAGTAGCTTGAAGAAGCTTCTGGAAGAGCCCAGCATTGCTGCTGAATATGATGGAAATGGTGGAGAAGAAAAGGGGAAGGCAGGAATAGTAGTTGCACATGAAGTTCATCAAACCCAGCAGCAGAGAAAGAATGGTGATGCATTATTATCTTCAGCCAAGGAACCTAATCATCATAGTATACGTCGTCAAAGTAATAATATGAAATCTTTCGATGGTGGAGGTGAGGTGGATGATGATCAAAGCTCCTCCCACTGGGAATCAAGTGTTATCAAGACAGCACAAATCTTCAAGTTGGAAGGGAGAATTTCTTCACTGGAAACGCAGGTTTCTAGCCTACGTGCCCAGCTTTCCAACCGAGAAAGGGCGCTTGGAGTTGAGAGAGAGACACGGAAAAATGAAAGGCAGGTGCATATAAGGGAGATAGAAGCTCATAAAGTTGAAATTGCTCAATTGCGTGAGCAAGTGAAGACGGCACAAAAGGTACAAGATGACTTGGAGCGAAGGAGAAAAGAGGCCGCTGAAGCTCTTGCAGTCGTTGAGGGGAAGCTCGAAAACGAATGCAAAGAGAATGAGCGTCTTTCCAGACAACTCGTGGAGTTAAAAGATGTACAGCAGCAGCAAGTTGCTGTGAAGAAGGAAGCTTTTGAAACTGTTGAAAGAGCTGAGGCATCGCTTTTAGCCCAATCCCAGAGACAAGCAGCAATGTTTGAGAAAATGATGGCTGACATGCAACGTCGTCACGACCTTGCTCTCAAATCAGAAAGAGAGGAAATTCAGAAACAAAAAAGGTGTGTAAATTATTTTGTATAATCGAGTACTGACAAACCTCTCAGCAACTTGTTTTAAATACCACGGATCTATTAGTAGTATTTGTAGTAGTACTAGTAGTTTGTCTTCGAATATCATCAATTAATTGATGTTAATAATTTACCACAACATCAGAGTGCTAGAGGATACCCACAGAAGGGAAAAAGAAAGAGCTGAGATGAAACACAAGGAAGAAATTGTGGAGGCAACACGGGATCTTGAGCATAAGTATAATAAGGACCTTGAAACTCAACTTGAGAAGGAACGAAGTGTGTTGAATAGGGAGAGAGTACTGCTGGACCAAAAGCTACAAAACATTGCTGCACAATACATCAAAGAGATCAAAGACTCTCGTGAAGATTTTGACCGACTGAAGCATGAATTCCAAGGCTACAAAAACACACAAGATTCTCTAAGTGAGCGTCATAGTGTCGAATGCGCAACCTTAAGAAGAAAGCTGAAGGATCTATCGAATAACGAAGAGCTGTTATTTGGAGCAGGATTGACAGTGGAAAGAAAACCTGGCAAGCTGACTAAAGCTGCTACAGGGGGGGGGGCAAGTAATATCAACGACAGTGTCAATAATAGCACAAAAGACAAAAATTATGCTGCAAGGAGAAAAGCTCTTGCAAGTAACTTAGTTCAGATGACCAGTGAGATTGCCAAACAGCAAGGGAAGCTAGCTGCGATCAAGTTAACAATGAAGAAACTCAAATCTAGGAACAAACGCCTTGAGAATGCCCTCCGTATCGCTACAGAGCAAAACGAGAAGAATCGAAGCATGCATGGGAGTGCTAATTCTTCTCCAGCTGCTGCTGCTGCTGTGGTCGCAGCAGTGACAGCAGATGCAACTGAGATGGCATTCTCTTCCTCCAAAGAATACAGGCAAAGTAGCGTTCTCGAGGCCAGGAATGCAAGCTTGCAAACCAAAATTTCAGATTTGGAAAAACAATTGAAGTTTTCTGCAGGACGAGTGGAAGAACTTGAAGAAACAATCAAGAAACATTCAACAGCAAACACACAACTAAAAGCCAATTGGGAGGAAGCTAGAGAAAATGCAAGCGCAGTGACGAAACAAATGCAGGTTCTTGAAGAGAAACATGCAAAACAATTGGAAAAACTACATTCTGCACTGAGAAACGAGGCTGATTGGGAAGCAATGGAGAATGCGGTCAAAGATTCAAAAGCAGCAGCACGGCAAGCTAGAGATGAGATTTCTAAAAGAGTATCTGCAGTCCGATCCCTAAAGCTTGAAGTCAAGCGTACAGCTTCCAAAGCAGCACGCGCAGAAAGGGAACATCAAGCGTGTAAGCTAAAACTGCAAAAGGCCAACAAGTTACTTGCTATTCGTGAAAAGCTTGTTCAGACTCTTCGGCAGCGACTGAATGCTGCAGTAAACATGGATCAAGAAAATGCCCAGGCAAGAATAAATCTACAAGCTAAAGCTCAGTCAACAACTGCACGACTGCTGAGGTCAAGGCAAACGATTGCTTCTCTACGTGATAAGCTGGCTACAGCGGAGAAAGAAATGGAGAGTAAGCAGGTGGATGTAACTAAAGTCTATCAACTTGAGCTAAGGATAACCCAGCTAAGAAACGATAACAAACGCACTCGTACCTTATACGATCGGACCAAGCAGAAGCTTGTCGACATGGAAGCAGATCTTGCTAAATTCCGCAGTAAAGCTGAGAGCTTAGAGAGCATGCTCTTGTCTGCACGCGTGGATCTTCGGAAACAAAAAGACTTGACCTCAGCTAAGCTAAGAGAAAAGGACAAGGCGCACGCAAATTCTCTACGAAAGGAAATAGCTGATGGTATTCTGGGACTTTTAAGCTTCATGTCTCGTTCAGTGTGCGATTTGTTAGATCACTTATCTCAGGGCTTGAAGGATGTCAAAGAGAAGAAAAAAATCCAAAGACAGCAGCGGCATCAGCAACAGAAAGAGAATGGGGGTGACGGAAATAATTCACTTGCCTCCGAGATGTCAGTCATTGCTACCAAAATGAATTTCTCGGAATCTGAGCTAAGCGATATTTTACGAGCTAGTGCTGTAGCTGAGGAAGACGTAAAGGAGGCTTTGATTAGAAATGCCACTCAATCATCATCATCATACGGTATTGGATTTTCCTCCTCATCCTCCTCTGATGCGGTACTCAACAATATCTTAAAGGTGCTAGAGAAACCAGAGTTGTTGTCTAGTAAGTCCACGATGATTCAAACATTGCAGACAACATTTGACCGCCTTTTCGAAGAACAGCAGCAACTTGTGAAAAAACTTGTAACAGCTGCAATAGAAAATAATGCGCAACAGGAAGAGGAACAGAAACCGCAGGATTTTCCAAAGGGAACGCGACGACTGCTTCATACGACGGCGGACAGTAACAATGAGCATTACTCGAGGGACAAACGTTTTGAGAAATACGAAAAAGCAATTATGAGAATAAAAGAACAGATCATCCAACAAAGAGGCCAATTCCAAGCTGAAAAGGGGAAATATCTTAATCAGATCACCCAACTTAAAGAGTTGCTGAAGGATTTCACAAACTCGCGCAAAGAGCGGAATAATAGATCCACAAATCAAGGCTAGGAAAATCATTAGATTTAGACAATACCCAGCATGTGAGATCGCATGTAACGTGTAAATAGCGTTCAGTGAGTTCTAGTCTGTACTTGTTATCCTGAAAGGGATACTCCAGATGTTCTAGCATTAGAGTGTTTCACTGCTACTGTACTGAACGGTTCACCAATGTACCAAGAGATTGTAAATTAAATGTGCAGCATGAATATTCAAGTATGCACACGCACAAACACACACATGTCTAGATGTAGGAGCTCACAGGATATAAGACCAACGATTACAGTAAATTTTTGATTAGCCACCCATAGCTAGCTAGACTAATCGATAGAGCTAGCTGCATTTGTAAAATGTCAAAATGTGCGTTCCATACATGTGCTGTTGCGCTTGTGTGTGTGAGAGAGAGAGAGAGAGAGAGAGAGAGAGAGAGAGTAGGTGTACATACGAATACGCAAAGTCTTCAGAATCCAGTCTTGCTGACTAGCTGAGTTAAATAGCTACAAACGCCTTAATTTAGTAGCTAAAAGTAGTGCGCCCTGACGTGATGATTTCTGTTCTCTATACAATGCTACTTGAAGTCTATCCGGCAATACTTCCCTAGTCGTCATAGCACTTAGCATCGATCGATGACACCGCGCGGCGCACACAGCTAGACAGCCAGCGCTAGAGCGTTTCAAGCCATCATAGCAACAAAACGTCGACTGCTGCTTCTTTCTATTTGCTTTTCAGACCATATGTATACATGAGCTATGCTTTCGTGCACTTTCGTAGAGCATGCAACCAGTGTGGTCTAGTTGCTGGCATGCACTATTGTGCATTGCTACCATGTGTGACATTGTAATAAGAACGAGACTCGACATTTAATAAATCTAGAAATGTTGCATGCAGCTTTGTTAGCGTGGGATTTCCTATCACAATGACAATAATAAGCGAACTTGATGGTCTCCACGTCGTGTTAATTAAGTGTAATTACCCACAAAGCACTGTCATTTACGAGTTATTAAGATCGGTACTGCAAGTTCGACATTCACACATTTCATGCCCAATTACTACTTAATTAGTTGTCCATCATCTTGCACGTGTCTCCTTCGCACACCCACTTTTTACCTCCTGATATATGGTGATAATGGTGTTTGGGGGGCAAACAGTGCAATTGAGTGCCTGCTATATTTGGTAGATATGTAGCAGCTCATTTTGGTGAGATAGAGGGATAATAATGTGGATAAGGACCTTTTTTCTTTGATAACGAATCTTCTTCTTTATCATCATGGCTGTTTCGCTGAGAGGCTACCTCATCAGCACGTCGTTGAGCTGCAAATGCCTTATAGAATAATAATGCATTTTTTTAACATAGTGCTTCTCCTTCAGAAGCGCTATCTATCTCTTCCATTTAAATCCCCCCCCCCCCCCCCCCCCTCTCTCTCTCTCTCTCTCTCTCTTTCTATCTTTCTAGATGTGCGTGTGCGTTTGTTATTAATTTTCTACACAATCTAGCTATTATTACTACCAATATTTCTACTACCTTAGATTCCCATTGTTCAAATACCTGTGGTTGTCGCAGCATATTTTGATAAGGAGATATAATGAGGAGATATGATTGAGAAGGACAACAAGACACTACTTTGAAATAAATCAAAAGATAACATTCTTCAATTTTTCAATCGAGTAGTTTTGGATCAAGCTACGATCACAACAACTACCCGAACTGCTAACATGCGATGCTGTATATTATCGTCTTCTTCTTCTTCTTCTTCTTCTGCCATTGGTAAAGAGTATAAAGTACCTCTTGTGTTAACATTCCAACTGCATTACTCACAACAATAGAACCATCTGTCGCATCCAACACCTGTAGTAGTATTAGTAGTAGTAGTAATGGAGTATAATGTAGTAAGTCAATATTCAACAATACAAAGTTTAAAAAAATGATGGTGATGATGATGATGATGATGATGATATAATGATCATGGAAATCACAAATACTGCAATTAGCAACGCTATCACAGGCATTGTGTTTCATCAAAACAAAAGAAACTGAATGGAAAATTCTTCTCTCATTATGCAGTTTGTGTGAAGGAAGATGAAGATGAATTGACAGATAATAATGATGATAAGGGTGTTGACAACGACCTTCATGTTTGGTATTCCTTGGACCATATACTTACGATAGGAGAAGAGAAAAGCAAGAAAGACAGGAAGAAAAAAAATAATAAAGGATAGATAATACAGAATTTTGCAATCAAATAATCATTCAGCATAACAATAAAGAGAATTAAAGAACTCAGTCCTTTTTGCGAAAGAGGTGAATGCTGGACAGAATTTTCCTACAGATACAAGCACGCATGTGTGCACATCTAACCTAAACTCTGTGAGACAAATTATTCCACAAGTAGTAAATTTTGACTACACACACACACACACACACACACACACACAAATATATATATATATATATATATATATATTCTCTGCTACCTTTTGAGCTAGTGTCATTCGCATCGAAGACTCGTATGGAATTGCATACCTGTAACAAAACAACAATAATAATGAGAAGAAAAAAGAAGATTAACCTGAAACTACCTGAATACTCTTCTTCTGTTTATTATTTAAATTTGGAATCATGATCATGATCATGATCATGATCATCATACTAAATAATACTACCAAGGCATCTGGGAGAGATATTCCTCAAAACTAGACTTTTCTCGATCCAGTGAGACGAAAATAACCTCGAATTCTTTGCCTTTGTTGTATTATAACATCAGCACACGATAATATTCAGCAAGAAGAATGGTAAGAAGAAGAAAACAGACAAAAAGAACAAACAGTGCAGAGTTTTCGAACAACAAATTGATTCTCCATATGATACTTATACATCATCATCACACTGTGCTGTGTTGTGCTTTGCTGCACACACGACAACCTTGCTGTTTCATTTTCTCATAGAATTCGGCTAGCATTGGAGTAAATTGTCGGCATGGAGGACACCTATTAAAACATCAGCATCATCAATAATGATAATAATGATAGTAATTATAATAATAATGATAATAATAATAATAATAGGATAATCATATAAAATATTAAAAGGAAGATATCGTCCTCAAGGACAAATGCAGATAATATGAAAGAAGAAACATGATGACCAATGAGCACTGAAGTATAGAAGCACCATTTTGTTCTTGAGAACGTCTGTAGTAGCAGTACCTCCTATAGTGGTGTTGCGGAACAAAAAGAATGAACAATAATAGCAATAGCAATGATAATATCGAATCAACCAATTAGCTCGATATTGTTGTTACACTCCCAACCGTTTTCTCTCTACTCCTCCTCTCATAAATCTTGCTTTTTCCATGGTGAATAAAAGCTATCATCATCACCATTTACTATTTCCCTTGTAGTAGTAGTACCGTTTTTCTTCACCAGCTCAGTTCCTAGTTTGTTTCTATACCAATCACCATGGAGAGTTCCGATCTGTAAAGGAGTAGGAGTAGCAGTAGCAGTAGCAGTAGTAATTAGTAGTAGGAGTAAGGGTATCACTAGTGATGATGATAAGGACCATGAAAAGAATAGTAAAATGATGATGATGATGATGATGATGATGATGATGCTAATGAAGAATATGATGATGTTATACTGTTCGAGGACTACTGTATTGTTATTACTACTACTACTATAATAATAATAATAATAATACTCTACTTCTGCCACTACTTACGGGTTCTGAAGCATAGCTGAAAGCATTAGCATTCTTCCCATTTAAGCACGCAACACGAAACATGTACCTTATACAACAACCATACGACGACAGCATGCATATGTTAGGACAGCGATAATAGAAGCATAATAGGAGAGAAGGAGGAGAGAACAGGGAAGCAGGTCAACCTGATGATCAATCAATTCTCATTATGTCATCAATTTGTCGTCCAAAATGTGTGTGTGTGTGTGTGTGTGTGTGTGTGTGAGTGTGTGTGTGTGTATGCGCTTTGTGCTTTTCCATGTTTTTATTATTATCAATATTATTATTATAATTATTATTATTATATTACGATCTTCCAGGCTTGAGGGCTTTGACACGTATTCCAGGTGTTTCAGTCTTGCTGCATGCAACAGTCCACCCTACAGAACAAGAACAAGAACAAGAATAGGAACAAGAGTGTATGTAGAAGTAGTTAGTTACTACCTGTGTTATTATTACTTTGATTATACAATACCACTATCAACAATATGTTCTCTCTCTCTCTCTCTCTCTCTCTCTCTCTCTCTCTCGTGTATGTGTGTGTGTGTGTGTGTGTGTGTGTGTGTTTGTGTCGGTCGCTACGAAATCAACATCACAAAAATTGGAATGTTGTACCAGTCGCAGCGCCTATCTCCCCAGCCTCCATCATCTCAACTTTATACAAATTTCTCTTTCCCCCCCCTGCTCCTTCAGAAGAAGAAGGCTCATCCCACGTTATCGCAATAGAGGTAGGCCCTGGTAGGGAGGAGAGGGAATCAGGAGGAGAAGGAGGAGGAAGAAGAAGCTGCAGGTACTGATGATGATGACGATGATGATGACAAAGTACTGCCACTTACAATACTACGTTGTGTACATATTCTGAGCACCACCACCAAGATGTACTACTGCTACTACTACTACCACTTCTATTTGTGGATGCATGAATCAACCATATCACCACTACTACTTATTGTAGTAGTAGTAGTAGTAAAAGCTAGTACCTCTGCTGTGAGGCTTTGGAATATGCATGCCTGAGAAGAATGTGAAGGAGGGAAGATGAATAGAATAACCAATAATGCTGTGGCATAGTAGTTTTAGTATAGTAAATAGTAGAAGCATAGAGTTGTTGTTGGGGTGTTATTCTGTTGGAGATCTTACGCTCTACATCTTTCTCAAGCGTTTTCACTGAAACCACAGAGGAAAAACTATCGATTATTGTACTGAATATCAGGTGAGGAAGGAGGAGGTTTTCAAGTGGTAGTAGTAAGTAGTAGTGCCAATCACTTATATCCTGACCATTATCAAATCGAAGATTGACTCATCATTATCACCTTCACCATCATCCAGGCTGTATTATTATCAGATAGACTAGCTATAATTGAAACTCCTCTACATCATTGTGTTGTTTTTTGTTCTGCCCCCTCAACGGGGAGGGATGGGTAAATCACTAAATCAACTAGGCGATGATGATGATGATGATGATGATGATGCTGAGCATACCCGTCTTCCCATTCGTCATTGGTTTTCTTATGGCGGAGACGAAATTCATACCTTGTTAGAGGAATAAGTTGATGTTTCACAACTCTTTTATTTCCAATGTATAGTAGGAGCTAGCTTGGTTACGCACTCATTTTTATTCCATAGTAACAGAAGAAGTCATCATTCGAACCAATATCCAATATAATAATGATCAAATTCCATACACACCCACACACACACACACACACACACACACACATATATATATATATATATATATATATATATATATACATATATAAATATACATAATATTTCAAAATATCATTAATATCGTCGGTGATCATCCGCTTCAGCCTTATTCTAAAGGATATGCACGCACGCACGCACTTCGATCCCGAATCGAGGTTTCCTTTCGACACCATTACTTTCTCGTATCTAAAATGGAGAATAAAGCGTGGTAGAATAGCAACACAAACACTCTCATATCAACACAAGATCCAATACCTAACAATGACGAAAACGCAACAACACAAGTAGTTGTGTTCAATTACATAAAGAAAATCTAAATTTCTTGCTATTCAGTACTTACGGAATAGCATCTGACAACGTTTCCCAGTCACCTCCCGGAAACTTAGCTTGCAATTCGTAAGGGGTTTCATAAGGAGGCTTGTTCCAGCACAAAACAACTGACGAATTCGTCACGTCAAACACATGAAGAGTGCTGCCGGATGACGTTGAGGAGTCTGCTTTACAAATATTAAAAAAAATTATATATATATATATATATATATATATATATATATATATATATATATATATATATATATATATATATATATATATATATATATATATATATGTGTGTGAGTGTGTGTGTGTGGATGTATACGTTTTTTTACGCAGGAGGGACCTCTGAGAAGATTTCATGTATGTAATTATATATATATATATATATATATATATATATATATATTTATACGTAACACATGGCAGTCTTAGTGATCGATTCTATCATCATCATAGTGGGGTGCTCCTATCATTATCATGCTAGGGTGGTAGGTAGGTAGGCCACCACCCGTAACAATGAACAACACAATTCTATCAACTACTACTATTGCTGCTGCTGCATCTCTCTGAGGCGAGTTTATATCGTCATTTACTACCGCTGTTTGCAGAAAGCTTAGATCCTTTTGCGCCACCGCCATGTAAGGGTAGGATTGAAGGGAAGAATCTTGTTTTGAGTAGTAGCGAAGCTCCAACTGGCGATGATGATGATTCCTTGGTTATTAGTTGTTTATGCAGCACCCGTAGATTATCTTCAAATTGACGACTGGAACTCAGCTTTCCATCACCAAGATCGCTCACAAAACCCGGTCTGCGTGCAGAGTAGGTGAGCAGTACAGTCATAGTTAAAACAACGAATCCGAGGAGGAGGAGCACGGAGGATAGTCGCAAGCGGCAGGAGGAGGAGGATTTTATCATCATAATCCGGTTTGTAGGTGCTGCTTCGAAAGAGCTGTACTGGCTCATCAATGAAAGGTCCTGATAATTATATTTTAATTCCGCCGACGAGGATGCTCCGTATTCAAGCATGTTGTGCCCAATTTGGAGCAAGGGGGGGGTGGGATGAGACGTCAGTTAAGATATATGATGATGATGAAACACCTAAGTCGATTTGGACAATAATTACAGCCGGAAATTACTAATCCAGAACATTATCGAATCACTTCGGGAAAGGACCCATTTTTTTGAATGTATTTGGCTTGGTACTTTATCGTTGATCGATCGTCCTTTTAGTTTGGATATATTATTGTTGTTTATATACCAAGGAATAACGACAAATGGTCACTATTTTATCGATAATACTTCTGACCTATATTTTTGCATTAAAAACTACGCTCATCGTCGTCATCATCATTGGTCTTTCCGTGCATTCATCATCAGCACAGCTTCCTCATCATCTATAATCATACAACGAGGAGGAGGAAAGGTACATCCTTATCAGCCAAATAGCTACAGAACTAATCACCACTACCGAACACTATGATAATACTGTTTTCTGATGGACAAGTCATCGTCGGAGACCAGTCAGTAGCGCACAACAACAATCTTCCTGCATATCTCAATGCTTCCTGAATGATCACTCGGTTAAAGTTAAAACAACAACAAAATAACTTGAATATCCATGTGTTGTTACAACAGTTAAGCTGGTCGTAACTTTTTAGATTAGATCTACAATTCGATCTACTATGAGTTTTGAAGACATCGAGGCGAACCTGAAGGCTATGTCCAAGCTACTCAGTGCACAGATCTCAAGCAGCGATGACAAGGAACTGATTGACCCTGTTCTTAATTACTTTAACCGTGTCATGGAGTCGAACGAGTTCAAGGCCCATGTTGCGTCTCCAATGACCAAACATGCTCAGCTAATTAAGATAATGTCTTCGTATCTATCTGAGAAGTTTCATCCTAGTCAAGTAATCCCTGTTGAAAGATACATGGAAACATTCATTACCTCGAAGCTCTCCACCCTCTTTCAAATAGATGAGGAGGAAATGGATGTGCATATAACTGCATCTGAAGATGAGGCGGAACTGTTCGCACTTCGGTCAGCAATGCACAGGGCATATCCTTCTCTTGCGCAAGTAGGCGCAAGCAGCTGCCGTCGCCCCCCAGTTTTCTATTTCAGCCAAGGAAGCCATCTTGCACACAGTAGCAGCACACGCTCTGTACTAGCGTGGAACCTTATGTTGCCAGTTCGATGCTTCGAGTTTGTTGAAGTAAGAGCAGTGCACAATGATCAAGACTGTGCTACTGCTAATACTGCTACTACTATCACTAGGGGTGTGTAATAATAGAGACCTGCTACTCTCTTTCTTCTAACAGACAGAATGAAAATGCTGTACATATAGATAATGCACACACACAACACACACACACACATATAATATATATATATATATATATATATATATATATATATATTATTCTAGGCAACAACGCGACCACCACCAGCACTACCACCACCAGCACTACCACCACCCGCACCACCACCACCAGCAGCAGCAATGACTACCGAGATCAGAAAACGGCTGATACACTAGCAGTGAGAAGGAACAGCAGCAGCTTGCTTTTCAATAGTTTTGAGATCGATTTGGAGAGAGTAGAGCAGCAGATAGTGGCAGATAAGAGTGCAGGGAGACTTCCATGTGCACTAGTAGCCTGTGTTGGCGCAAGAGAGGGGAGCATAGCCTATCAATGTGATAATATTAAAGCTCTGAGAAGAATCTGTGACAAGCACTCCATCACGTTGATACTAGAGGGCTCCTGCTTGTTGCTATGTGCCTCTGCTACTACTTCCCAATTGAGAAGTGGTGTTTGGTTCAGAGATATATTGAATCTTGCTGATATCATTGTTGCGCAACCAATGAAATGGTTCAATCTAGGCACATCAATTAACCTTGGTCTTGCTCTGATGAGAGCAAACTTTGTGCCTCCACCCCCCCCTCCTGAAAAAAGCCAGAAACTGACGCCTACTGCAGTTCTATGGCAACAGACGCAGATGACCGATTTGTGTTCGATAAGTAAACACGTTGAGCTTCACCTCACCCTTTGCGGTAGTAGTAGTAGTAGTAATAGTAGTAATGATGATGAAAATGATGATGATGATGATGAGATATTGATGGATGATTATGATGAATTATGAGTTATTCATGTGTGTGTGTGTGTGTGTGTGTGGTGTATGTGGTGTCTTCGTGAATAGTTCAATTGAAGTATTTACGACACGAGCAATATAATGATGAAAATATTGAATGACTACTAAATCATCACTCGCAAAAGTCTTACTTACAAAGTGCAAAATTAGAATGAGTCACGCAATCTGTTAAACATCCCACAGTTGTTTGTTGTACTGCCCTATCCTTATAAATGATTTGAATTATTACGTTGCATTTGTGTGGTATGTATGTGTCCTTTCTCTGTTTCCTGCTGCTTATTACTTAAAAAGATCACTTGCGGAAGTGTATGAAAAGAGAGAGTAAATGGCTAAATGCCGAAGTAGGTCCTGGAATGAGACAGCCACACATCGTCATTTTCCGGATAAGGGAACCTGCTACTACTACTACTACTACTACTACTACTGCAATGGGTGGTGGTGGTGGTAGTGGTGGTGGTGCTCTCGATCTTTCATCGTTCAATCTCACAGTCAATAGTTTGCAAGAATGGATTCATCAGAATTTAACAAGGGAGGGGTTAGACTCCAACTTCAACCTTGCAAGCCACGATAATGTTACTGGTATGAGAAGAACAATATAAATCATCCCCCTTTATTTAAGAAAGAAATATATGATCATTGGTTGGTGTTGGTCTCTTTAATGATTGATTCAAAATACGAATAAACTTCTCTTTCTTTTCCTGCCTTGTAGACGTTGAGTCATCAGTGTCACGCTCGGCGATAAAAATCACGATTATTATTTTTTAACAATTTTAATGATAACCATTAGGCATATTCTTCAATCCCTTTGCTTCGGGTGGGGAGGCGGAGGCAAAGGTGGTAACATCATCATTATTTTAATAATAAAACAACAAACTAGTGAGAATCATAACATTGCGAGAGACATTCCACGGCAATCACATAAGGATAAATAATATTGTCATCATCAGCATCATGCATTCCCATTGTCTTAGCCAGCTAGCGCATATCTTACCATCAGTTTTATTTCATAAATTAAGGAGGAATCTGAGCAAAAACAGCAGCAACAACAGCAGCAGGAAGGTGATTGTGAGAGATGGCTGTGGGAGTAGTATCGTGGAGATGTTGATGATAGTGATGATGATAATAATGATGATATAATGATGATGATGACGATGGCATTTCATTATATTAGGGGTAGGAGAAAGAGGAGGCAGAGTGAAATCAAATAATCTTAACGGCGCAAGAAGCACACCAACAGCAGCTATGATTCAAGCGACGACAGAACAAAAAGGGGAACTACTACGTATTGGAGGAGGAGGAGGAAGAGAAAATGGAGGGGGGCAGACATGTCTAGATGATCATGAGTTTCACCCGACAATATATCGTATTGACCAAGCAGTTGCGAGGATGAAGATAATGGTGGTGTAATAGTAGTAGTAGTAGTAGTAGTAGTAGTAGTAACACTAGTATTTTTAGTATTGCTTCAGAAGAAACTTAGAAGACGAGAGTAGCAGTGGTGCTTAAACGGCAAAAGCTGCTGTCTTACATTGTTATTCTTACATTATATTTCCTTATTGGACGGACCACAGATGACGTCTCTTATGCTCGCAGCATCCACAAGTACTACTCACATCATTTGTTTACGTACTGTTACTAATGATCCTCCTCCTCACTCTTATTATATGATGATGGTGTCCCTCACAGCTGCTGCGTACATTTTTCGTCTTCGTCGTCATTATCGTCATCGCGTGTTGATTGAGCAGGAGAGAGGCTGGTGAAGGATATCAATGCGTTTCCCAATTTGGAGCTAATCACGCCTTCACAAGTCCATGGGTGTGATGAATAATAGTAAGGATGATGATGATGATGATGATGATGATGATGATGGGGAGGAGGAGGAGGAGGAGGAGGGGGAGGAGGAGAGAAAAATGGGGTAGAAAGATATGATGATAATGATGCCTCAGTATCCACTAAGAAGCAGCTAAATTAAAATATTGTTGTGTGGTTGTTGTCATCATTTTCAAGGTTCGTTGGTATTGGAGCTGTGAGGTCAATAATAATAATAGCTCCTCAACAATAATTTGTGCAAGAAAGAGTCGCTAAGCACGACTCTGTGTAAGATCATCTGAATGAATTCTAATCATAACGCAGATAATAATTATATGTTGTTGTTGTTGTTGTTGAAGGTATGTTCCGCCTTACAAGATGCCGATTAGCGTGCTAGAATCATTAAATATGACGTTAGCTCGGGTGAGTTTTCATATAGTAGCCGTAGTAGCACCACCACCAATTAGCATCATCTCCTTCTCATTCTTCCTTTTTCTTCTTCCTCCTCTTCCGAATGATGCTGCTACTACTTACTGCTACTCATACGACTATCACTACAACTACTACTCAGTTGCTGGAATTGAAGAATTCTGAAAGATTCTCTCTAGGATATCATTATGGAAATGATAATAATAATAATAATAATAACAATAATAATAACAATAGTAGCAGCAATGGTAGCAGTAGTGGTAGTGGTAGTAATGGCAGCAGCAACAGCGGTGCTCATCCTCCTCCTTTGTACAGCAGCAGCACGACTATGGCCGCAGATACAAATAGTTTATCCGATAAAACCAATAGCCATAGTAGTAACATTACAACATCAACAACAAGAAATAATAATGACGGTAGCAGCAGTACAATAGGGGAAGAAGTGCAAGGAGTAGGAGGCGGAGAATCACCGAGACACCATTACCGTGAAAGAAAGAATGATAATAAGAGTGCTACTCGTAGTACTCACCAATCGATTGCAACGTCTACTACTACTACTACTACTACTACTACTTCCTCATCATCTTCTTCGTCGTCTCCTTGCATCGTATTGAGTGTCTCTATTGGACCTTCAGAGTTGAAATCAGTCTTAGAGGTAGTAGATAGAAGAAGTTCTCATCTATCCATCAATTCCTTTAATAATACAATGATGATGCTAAGACATACACACACACACACACACCACCACCACCACCTAAGTTGTTATGCTGCAAGTTGTTCGCCTCTGTGGAGACGACCACATGGTCGTCGATACTAATATCATTGTTATTATTATCATAATATGGTTTTTCCCTCCTCCTTTTCCTCCTCATTTTCCTCCTCCTTTTCCTCCTCTTCTATGTCTTGAACGTCGAAGATGATAGTTGATGTTGCAACAAATATGGAATTGCCTCAGGTAGTAAGTAAGAGGGTTATTTAGATGCAAGAGTACTATATTATATATATATATATATATATATATATGTAATGTGTTTGCAATATTTAGCGTTTTTCCAATCATAACAACATCCTAACATCGATTTTCTTCCCCTTCTGTGTTGATCATCTTCATCAGGACGTGATGGATGCTCTATCAGAGAGCATAACATTGGGTGGCAATTATTATGATAGAATGATGATGGTGATGGTGATAATGATGATGGATATGTGATGGCGGTGGGCCTTTTGCATTAATTAGATATGTTGGTTATTATGGATAAACAAAAGAGTATCAGACTAGTGTTGATCGCGATGATAACGATTAGATCATGATCCTGATTCAGGACATTAAAAGACTATTTATACACACACATAATATATATATATATATATATATATATATATTACATTTTTTATTTTTACCAAGTTTATACTTTGTCCTCTCTCTCTCTCTCTCTCTCTATATATATATATATATATATATATATATATATATAATCCAATTTGTTGTCAAAAAGGAATCCAAGAAGCCGAGCGAAAATTGGAAGAGCACACGACTACTGCGTAATAGTTCCTGCTCCTTCATTTTGTGAAAAATATGTATGAGATGTTAATATTGGTCATTATCAAGTGTTGTTTCATAAATAGTGATACTAATAATAACAGTAATTATATGTCTTCAGATATCACCCTATTGCTCTAGCACGAAAGACACCTATTCTCGGATCATTGTTAGGTAGTATACTACTTTGTAGGTAGCAGTATTAGTGGAAGTACTAGTAGTAAGTAGTAGTAATAGTAGTAGTTGTTGTAGTAGTAAGGTGAAAAGAGTAGTAGAATTTGTGTTGCTGCAGCTACTCTTCTCTACCTCTTCTACTTTGAATAGCATCATTTGCTCTTCAAATATGTGTTTTTTACAATAACGTTGATGTTATTTGCGTTGACTCTCCTTCTTCTTCCCAATAACTTACTCATCCACCCTCCTACCTACCAAGGTTGGGTGTTTCCTTCAGAGAAGGATAATTCTGGTGTGGTTGGCCATACTTTTAATATTGGTAATAATTATTTCAAGAACCTACCTACCTTGTGACGGACGACACTGTGTTTTCTATTGAACATTTACGTGTGCCCATTATTAAAGACGCTATACACTGATATCTTGTCTTTCTCCTTGCGATAGATAAATGTTTCTTCCATTTGCATTGTTATTGAAGGATATAGAGCGAGTTTTTGGTTGTTCGTATGGATAAGTGGTGGTGGGTGGTAGGTGTGCATTGAAGTAATTTGGGATTTGTTCATCGTAGGCGTGGAGCATCAGAACAACACACTGCCTTCAAGTGTCAGCAGCCAAGAAAGTAAAGGCGAGAATATCAACGAAGATGGAAAGGAAAAAAAAAGGGAGGCCCAGGAAATTTCTAGGGATTAAACCTGATTTAGTGCAGTGAGTGTCTTACGTTAATTTGAAATACATAAAAATACAAACACACACACACACACACACACACACACACTCAAATTTATAAATATAATATATATATATATATATATATATATATATGTGTGTGTGTGTGTGTGAGAGAGAGAGAGAGAGAGAGAGAGAGAGAGAGAGAGAGAGAAATCAACTAAGATACAGAGTACATTTTGACTTACAATGAAGTACCACGCGGCGCAGTGTGCCGGATTGAAGTCATCGGATGACATACGACTACGCGTGTGCTACACATGCACCGCGCGTCACTACAAATCGTATTCTGCACGAGCCGAAGCGAGCCTAGCATTCACCTACATACTTCATCGATCAACACTAAACAGTACATGCAAGACATCCATGCTACATATGCTGCTCTTCACGATACTAATGACATGTGACGTGCATGTGGCACTAATAATAATATTGAGCAGCAGGGTTGTGCGCGCGCGTCATGCAGTTGCAGGCACAGCATGTAAAAACAGTCATTAATTGCTACGTTTGCGTTGTGTTAGGTGCACATATATTATTAGCGTCTATGTGAACGCATAATTTTACTTTGGCATGCGTTGACGGACACATACCCCGAGATGTGTTGTATACTGCGAAGGGCTACGAAATAATAAGAAGCCGAGTAGTTATCATTTATTATTGTTGTCGAGTAGCACACTGCAATGCACACACTAGCAGACATTGCGCTCTTATAGTTACATTGCGCTATGTGCACTAGTGCATCGTACTAACATTAGTAAAAGCTTTCGCTTTCATCACAATACGATTCTACAAATTTAGCATCCGAATTCATTATTTTCCCTGTTGAATGACATCTAAATGGTTGGTTCATTTTGATTCCTGCAATATGCACAAAATTGATATCTAAGCAGTCTACTACCTAAAACTAAAGGAATCGGAATCGATATGTGAATAATTATTGTTCACCACCATCATCGTCAAAGACTTTTTCGACTCATGTGCTTTGTGCCCTCATACACCAGTATCCCTAGAATCGAGAATGGTCCTGTTGTTAATACTCTTGAACTAAATCCTTTTGTCAGACTCCACCAACCCTCATACCGCACTATACTCCATAGATGCTGCCGGATGCCAGCACCGCTTTGAGCAAGCCTCCCGCCTTCTGCTGTTCGTCCGGTCTTGGCTTTTGTTTGGATTCTAGTTTTCACCAGGTCAATGGGGTTTGTTACAGCAACTGCCAAGCTTGCTGAGAGAAACGCAGCACTCGAAAATACTAAGGCTTCCCACATTCCGAAAGGAGCTTTGGACAATATCCCTTTGCTAATTTCATCATTTTCCGATGAGGCAGTAGATGCATTTATGGCAGTGGCAAGCTGATTCTCAGCAGCTTCTGCTTGAGCCGCAGCTGGCATCATATTTCTACTACTATTGCTACTTCTGCTATTACTTAGATTGCTCAAATTATTTTGCTTTCTTCTTCTTCTTTCTTCTACAGTCGAGGCGAGTCCAGACATACTATGGCCAATATAGAACTTTAGAGAAGAGTAACTCCCCCAAAAAGTAGCCGAGAACGGTACTGAAACAAGGACAGCAGCGCCCAGCCCTGCATAAAGTCCACGGATCCCCTCAGTTTTCAGAATTGTTCGAAAGGCGTGAAACCCATTGCTGTATGCCGTCGAAGCCCCCTTCGTTCCTTGAATCATTAATCGTTGAGCTATTATATCCTAGAGGAGGGGATAACAGAAACGATGAGAAGTTCTGATGATGAGGTGTCAGGTGTAGTTTCTCAAGACAAATATTCAAGTTTTTTGGTGTATTACCGTAGGTGTTCGTACTACAGCTGCACACAGAGAGGCAGCAGCTCCCCCCATGAAAGAACTCAGTTGCGTCGCTCTTCTGGATCCAACACCTTTCTGTATTGCCAGGTGCTGCTTTATATACTGTTTGCTGCATTCCAGAGCAGTCACATACACCGAATGAGCGGGGATAATTCCAACTTGACATGTGAAAAACCCGCGCCATAGGCCGCGAAGTCCGTTCCTGTCGTAATGACAGTATGAGTGAGATCATTCAAAAGAAGTAAACTAATCTGTTTTCGTCTGTTTTCGCTGCGGACAAATAGTTGCTCAATTGTACCTTTCAATAATAGTCCTCGCCACCTCCTTTGTTGTACCAGTCAACACGTTTGTCTGGACGTGTGTTTTTATAACGCTATTTGGATATAACATCCCACGTAGGCCTACCGCCTGCAATTTGCGCACAAACTCAGATACAAAAACGACAACAGCATTTTAGTGGGAAACAAGATACCATTGCAGTCTGTGAGCCCAGCATCTTGGTCTTATCTAATTGTGCCCATTCGATGTCTTTATGGTCCCATTCTGCAGTGCCTCGAGCCCGCACGATCATGGCTTCGTAATTGCCAGTGCGAATTCACTTCAGATTCCGTTGAGGGGCAGGCAAGCAGGGGGCAGCGATCTACGATTTCTCCATGCAAAAAATAGAAAAAGATAAAATGCAACCGAATTTTCTACTGTGCCAACGAAAATAGCATGTCGCAAATATTGAAAACTTTTTTTTTTCCGATGCACTGTTGAGCAGATCTTTTCAGAGCAATGGTCGGCCAATCATATGAAGACAAATTCAAGTTAAATGGGGAAATTATGTTGCGACAATATTTCAAAAAGATATTTTCAATATATTGCAATAAGTCAGATACCTTAAACTGGGCTATACGACTTGGCTTCGGATGTTAGCTTGCGCTCAATAGCAAGCACAAGTGCCATTTTGTTGTCGCAAGGAGACAATTACCGACGAGAACGCACACCTTTCCAGTTTGCTGCGTGGACCTCGTGGCTCCCCGTTGCGAGAGAGTGTCAGCCGAGAAGGATACGTCACCAACTATGGTAATCGAAGTTGGTGTTGAAGTTGGTATTTGAGCTGTTTTCCCCGTAAAAGTGTACTGAATTCCGGTATTGAATTTGGTGTTTGTGCTGTTCGTTCTAATAATAATCTCCTTCGTTGGCACATCTTCTCTTGGTGGTGCTGGTCAAACCTATCATCACCTCCATCAAGCACCTCGTACTCCAATCTCTCCCCCCCATGCTCCCCCCATCTTCGCTCGGAGACTATAGGTGATTAATACTACAATAAAATGAACCTAGTCCAAGCATATCATTACCGGAGAAGTGAGATTTCCCGGGCAACTGAGCAAAAGATCGCCCGCATTGATGTGTTGAGACGTCAGCAGAGGGAGCTCAAGTCGCGAATAGAATGTCTCAAGGTTGGTTTGTCGTATGGTGAAGGTGATGGGAGATGAAAGGAGGAGAAAGTAAAACATCCAATGTAGAAAAAATGTAGAAAAAAGTCGCTCATCAAGCGCCCAAATTTGAATTGGTTCGACTGGAAAAGTTGCTGTTATTTTGTATACTATCAGAAAAACAACTTTAGGCTTCGTAAGACAATAAAGTCTCGCGATCACCAGAGGCACCGTGCCAGCCTTCTTGTGAGGGTAAGCTTGTGCATTCATTTACTGAGATAAAAGAACGATACTGAATTTATTTCTCTCAGCTTTCAGGTAACGAGTATATATGCCGAACAAGCTTTTCACAAAATCGACCAAGCGAGTCCAGTATTCCTTCTAGATATAGGTCATATTGTATGCAACTTGTGTATAGCAGCAACGTGTTGTAATAGACTAAACTGATCGAATTAATGTGATCATTTTTGTAAATGTGACATTGTTGCCGGTAGCCCTTCCTCCCCTTCTCCGAAACAGGAGCTACGGGGTTTCGCAAAAAGACTCAAGGAATTGGAAGAATCGGTCGACTACGGGGAGATGAAAAAGCTTTTGGATTTGGCGGCGCCTGGTGTTGGAGGTGGAGGAAAGGCACGCTACCACAAGGAAAATAATGTGTGTGTCTGCATATCTGTGCCTGCAGAAAGAAAAAGAAGAAGAAGAGAAAAAGAAACGAAGAGTAATAGGAGAAGGAAGAGGAGAATGGAAAATCTAATGATAAATTTGCATAACTTCTTGAATATGATTATAATCCAATCTGGACAATTTCTCACTAGTTTATTATGCGTCTTCGTTCATCGTGGAAGCCGATTAAGGCATCGCAACTACCCATTATTACCTCTACTCCAAAGCATCATCATCCACTGGTAAGGAGTAGAGAAATGATAACGACTACAATGATATAACAGTGACGGGTTACGATGTTGACGACGATAATGATCACAAACAATAAGAAGAGAATGGAAAGCAAGGAAAAATAAATAGAATCGTGAGCTTCTCCTTTATTTGGTCATCATAGAATGATCTACCTGCTGTTCCTAGATTTCCAATACACTACTGCTACATCATCATACACTGATGCTATAATAATAACAAAACGAGGTAATAAACAACCAACATCCCTAATAACATAACGTAGCGCCTTGGAAAAGCAAGCTACGGTATCATATGTGCTTTGTGCTCAGAATATTCAGAAGCAGAATGTTTTTATATGTGCAAGGTGGTTATGACGAACATATAGTTTATTTTGCAACTGTAGTGGTAGTAGTCTTTTCGAAATGCTGCAGTGCACATCATACACGAGAAAGCTCATATTCAAAAAGTTAATAATACTGCGTGTACCAAGTAAATTATACAAATGTTGAAGCACGCACATGTACACATAATATATAAATAAAAACTATATTGATATTTGCATATATATATATATATATATATATATATATATATGTAATGTGTGTGTGTGTGTGTGTGTAGCAAATACGCACAATGCATTTTCTCCTCGTTGTCGTCATCGATCGTTCGTTGTAGTGGTGGTATTGTTGGGATAATAATACACTAGTGCTGTCGTTGTTTCATCAGGAGTCGGAGTGTATACTCAAGTCTAGCTTTTACATGTGCGTTAAGTGCTATTATAGTGAGAATGAAAATGACGACGATGACGACGATGGTGATGACGACACAAGCATCGGTGGTGGCAGATCACATTATATAATTAGACAGTCCAACATCGATAATACTGAAATGATAAGAGAAACATCGGCGAAAAAGAAAGAGAAAAGAAAGAGCATGGATAGATATCACGAGGAGTGGGATGTGAAAAATGAAAGAAGAATAGAAGAAAAAGGAAAGGCAAAGGGAAATGATGGAGGAGGAGGAGGAGGAGGAGGAGGAGGAGGAGGGAAGGAGAAGGAGAAGGATAAGAAAACGTGCAGCAATGATAGAATTAGTATGAGAATGAGGATAAGGATGAACAGGAAGAGGGCTGGACCTGAAGAAGAAGAAGAAGAAGAAGAAACAAATTCAACTAGTAGTGTTGTTGTTCCCTCGAGACCATCAAAACCACCACTCTCAAAAACACTCTATGAGGATGAGGATGATGAGAATGATGGTGATGATGGTGATGAAGATGAAGGAGTAGGAGGAGAAATATCTATATTTCTAAACAAACTTGATGGGATATTCTCAAATAATTATGATGATAAATTCCCAAGAGGATGGAACGAAGAATTCTTAATCGGACAGGTAGGGTAGGGGGGGGGAGATACTCATAGAAGAGAGACTATCTTTTCATTTTTATTTTATATTTAAGGAACGATCACACCTTTTTATCTTCTCCCAGTCATTAACAACAGCTACTACTACTACTACTACTACTACTTCTACTACTGCTATTACCACTACTACTATTACTACTACTACTACTGCTATTACTACTACTATTGCTACTACTACTACTACCACTACTACTATGCGCAAAGATCGTGATTCTGGTAGGCTTGAAGGGTCAATATGGCGCCAAATTGAACGGCTTACGCGCTCGTATGTATAAGAAAAAAAGACGACACATGACTATAAATGATATGATGATGATGATGATGATGATGATGATGACACCGACATTTTTACCAACACGGGTAACAACACTTACTTACTACATATTTGCGTTCACCCTTTCTTCTTCTTCTTCTTCTTCTCTTTTCTTAGGTATTATGCGAAGAAGCACGAAATTTGCTGGAAGATTCACGGTCAAAGTGTTGTTATCATCAAAAGGGAATAAATGTGAGTACCGACACATATTCCAATAACAACACCAACGATTGCAACAACTACTACAGGAAGAAGCCGCAGAAGCAGCCAACACCATTATCGTCGTCTTTGCCCTCGTCATCATCTCCCTCTTCTTCTTCTTCTTTCTTCTTTCTTCTTTCTTCTTTTTCTCGTCATTGCCTTCAATCAGTATACGCTCGTGTGGGACCTCGTTGCATGCGACCATTGCCACCATCGACTCCACCACCGCCAACAGCACTACGATTCTTTCAACATCAGCAGAAGCAGAATCAGAAGGAGAAGGAGCAAAACTATAAGAAAGGGGAGGAGGAGGAGGGCGAGACGACGATGATGGTGTTGGCTGCTTCTGCGGCTTTCTTCCTGTAGTAGTTGTTGCAATCGTTGGTGTTGTTATTGGAATATGTGTCGGTACTCCCATTTATTCCCTTTTGATGATAACAACACTTT
>ADNK01003244.1:0-18432 GCA_000320545.1 Bigelowiella natans CCMP2755 | reverse complement strand
TAATATAGAGGGAAAATAGATTAAGACTTCCGCTATTGTAGTCTTCGCACGAAAAGTTGAAGAGCTTCTCAGCTCCGTGGTGCCTCACCAGCAGCTAAGCCCTTGCCTTTTGCACAATAATGCGAGGGAAAGGATTCCCGAACGGATTCTTATAAAAATTAGGTGATATGTATATTATAAGACACGAATACTTCTTCGTCGTCTTATATTCTTATAACACTTGTTTTGACCGAAGAATTGTCTATCGAGATTTTGGGGGGGGGGGAGGGATGGTCGCTGTTTCGTTCTATCGTCCACCAGGAGTTGTGACAAGGAAGTTGTCGTTGCTGTAGGTTCCGGTTGAGGCCGGCGCGTACGTGATCTTGAGGTCGATTTTTTGATTCGGCTGAAGGACTCCTGACGTCGTGGACACTGCGAATGGAGACTGCGTGTCGCTCTCCACCTGGTAGTAAGGGGGGGGTTGGGGTGAGAGTTAGGGGGGCGACCGACAGGATTTCTGAAATGAAATGAAGCGATGATTATTAAGGCTTTGAATTCGCTTAAAAGTCGCATAGATTTAGGATACGGTGGCCCGCCTGTGATTCATTGGTTTTCGCCAGCTTCGCTACAAAATTTGTCGGTTTTAAAAAAAAAATCTCTTCGCTGCCGACCCGCTTGATCCTGAAGGATGTCCTAACTTCGCTTTGATTGTGCAATTGAGCGTAGCTCTGATGAGGTTGGAAGAGACCATTTCGGGTTTAAAGGAGTGAAAACGGCGTCGATGAGATTTATTAGCACGTATATACTGATATAAAGAGGATATTGTGACTCTCTCTCTCTCTCTCTCTCTCTATTTATCTATCTCTTCATTCCCCTCCTCACTCTTTCCAACTAACATTCGTGGGTAGGTTACAAGCGCAAGCAATATGGGACGCGTCATCCAGCCCTCCCCTTTTCAACTTGTTGTCTTCTATAAAATACGGTCGTATTACCTCCACTTTGCGCCCCGTAAGGACGTCTTTGAAGTCCATCTTTTGCACATCCAAGGTGATGAAGGGAAACTTAGATACAGCCTGAAACATTGCAGATTTACTCAGCAGAGGTGATAGATTATGTCATTATGTTCAAATTTGCGAGTGTGTGTGTGTGTGTGTGTGTGTGTGTGCGTGTGTACGTGTGTGTCGCTCTTCCTTTTCGCCTCATCACGTACCTTCAATTTCGTCTCGTAGCGATTTCCCGGTTTGGTAACGAGTACTGTCAAGTTTACGATAAGCGTTGAGAAAACTGCTCGATTTGCTCCACCGATCTAGAGAATGGTCTTCTATTTACCATTATCTATGCTCTCTCTCTCTCTCTCTCTCTCTCTCTCTCTTTCTCTCTCTCTGTTTGCATTTTTGTCATTCAAAGTCACAACCCATGGAGCAATTGAATGCCGCAGCATTAGAGGGCGCAAAGCTAACCAAAGCTTCTTGTTTTTGTCCTGTACGTTCACCAAAAGCAAAATGAGGACTAATACCAAGCTAAATCTCTCATATTAGACACACCCAAGCGCGCTCTCGCGCGCGCACGCCCACACACATATTATGTATTAATATATATATATATATATATATATATATATATAATATTATTTAATAAAAATGCGCGCGCGCGCGCGCGCGCGCGCGTGCGCACAAGTATATGATTCTATAGGTTCTACGGTGAATAGAGGATGTATTTCCCATCTAAAAGAGGACTCCATGTCCCCTAACAAATTGCGATCGGAAGGCGCGCTTAGCAAAAAAATTGGAAGCTACACACCCGCTCGAATGGATATCCATCGCTCAAATGCAAACTTGCGGCACGTATAATGATATATATATATATATATATATATATATATATAATATATACATATATAAAGAGAGAGAGAGAGAGAGAGAGTACCGTTATTTGCGATCACGAAGGGCACTGTAGTCACCTCCTTGGCGGGGCAGTATTGAAAATCGATCTCCGTGGGCGTTACAATGGAGATTTTAGGGAGATATGCGGAGACCTACGGTGCCAGAGCAACATCATGTTGTGGATATTGGGATTACACAGGAGAGTATTTAAAGCGATGTCTTCGGCAGTGAGTTAGCTTGGCCAAGTCGCTCAGGAAAATTGATTTTGAAGTGGTGGAAGGATGTTTCATCATGCGCCGTGAATCGTTATCAAATAGAAATTTACTCGTGTGTACACATCAACAGAGACGTATCAGAACGTGCATGAACCCGTAACAATGTTGTATGTACACGTGTGCACCTTGACTGCAAAAGAGCCATACTTCGTCTCGACCGCCACGTAATCGTGGTATTCTTCGAATTTGATGGGGCGAAATTTGACAGTGAACGTCCTTGCCATACCTGTTTTGAAATGCATGCAGTTGAATCATTTGCCCCCTACTTCTATAAGGAAACCGTGTCGGCGGCTCGTTTCTCGCATGCAAAACAGTAGTCGTTTCATTGAGTATGATGCAGGACGGTGTTCAATCGTGTTGGCAGATTACGCTGACACTACTCACCGGGACTAAGTTTGACAATCTCTGGGTATTTCATGTAAAAGAACTTTGTAGATGGCAGCACGTATCTGATTACAAAAGTCACGAGGGAAGGGTTTATACGCTGCTCGTTTCACGTATGCAAACCAAGCAAAGTTTACTTGATATTCAGGATCTCGTTGGAAGCATTTCTGATAGTCAATTTTCGATCGTATTCTCCGCCTGGAGGTATCAACAGCTCAGTGACAATATTACTGCAAGAACTTCAGCTCATTTCTATCTGTGCTCGTAAGCTTCATGCTACAATACCTATCGTCCAATTCTTCCACACTAGCCCACTTTGAACGTCGATTCCAAACTAAAATTGTTGAAATATCAGATGGGATCTAATTGTTCGTCGTTGGGCCGTGTGGAAAACATCAGGTGTGGTTGGATCGTTAGGCATGCGCTGATTTCGTCACAACCTTTTCCGTCCTCGCCTTGCGAGTCAGGCTCATCGTTTTCAGAAATTCCTCCGACATTACTCGCTCTCTACTACACGTATATGCACGGTCACAGATACGATGCTGAGAGGATAAAGGCTCCACCAAGGGATCTCGGAAGGGGGGGGAGAGAGAGTGCAGGGGAAACGCCAGTATTTGGGGGCGGTGGTAAGATCCCAAGAGAACGTATTTTATATATATTTATCCCAAATACATTATAAACTGTATTTGCGACAATGAATATATTTTAATTTGACTAGTTGAAAATAATTATAAGGCATCTCTTCTCTATAATAATTCCTAAAGCTTGCTGAAAACTCTATCGGTAACGGATCAAAAGAATCAATTTTCCACTATATTTCACGCTGCGTCATCGACATAAGGCTGTCGCTATCAAATACATAGCCACAAAAAAATAGGTGAATCGCTGTATGCATGTTTCTTGGGTTAAAAAAGGAAACAGTGGTATACGTTTTGTTGTGAACATTCTGGATTTGCTTTTTTTAAAACGACATAAATTTTGGATATTTTACGGTATTAAAAAAAAAATCAAGAGAGAACACGAATCTGTATTAAAACACATCCATTTTTGACCTGCGACAAAGAATTTATGCTGTCGTCTTACACACAAAAGTCTCTGTATCGCCTGAATGGAGGATCGAATTGAGGCGCCGAAGCCGAAGCAGGAGGGGGCACGCACAGAGGTTCTGGCGCTTAGAGCGACTTTGAAGGGCCATGAAGACCGCGTATGGAGTGCGGTAACGTAATCATAGCTTTTCGATCGAGTGTCTATTTGATGTACCCCTACACGTCGAAGGCGTGGGACGCAAATGGATCCCGACTGGCGACCTGTGGCGGCGATAAAACCATCCGCCTCTGGACTAAAGATAGCACTGGTGAGCTTCTCCACAGGGATACAGAGTCTTCTAGTTCTTATACGCGCCTTCCCCTTTTACTTGAAATGACACGATTGCTTCGCGTTGGGTGCATAGGAATGTGGACGCTGCTACAAGTTCTCGATGGGGCCCATACGCGGACGGTGATACTCCTAGATGTGTGCGAGAGGAAAGGGGGAGAGGGGGGGGAAGGAGGGGTATCGTGACTGCAGCTTTACACTATCGAAATCGCAAAATCCCGAACACCTGCACGTGTACAAACACGGCACTTCCGCCCACAGCGCGTGCGAAGACAACTTTAGCACTATGCCGTCATCACATATAGCTCTCTTGCCTTTGCTGTGACATCGCAGGTGAGGAATGTGACGTGGTCCCCTTGCGGAAACTACCTCGCAAGTGCTGGCTTTGATGGTACTCAATGCCCGCAGCGCGCAACAAACGTACGCATACATCCAGATGCAGACACAGGCTTGCTCGCGTTCTTCTGTTGTGAATAGGGGTGGCGGCGATTTGGGAGAAATCTGAATCTGGCTACGAAGTCATTGCGACGTTAGAAGGCCATTCAAACGAGGTGATGCGGCTCCGAATTGCATTTTATATTCACATTCTCTATCTTCGCTTTAACGACGCATTTGTAATGATGGTCATACTTCGCCTCGCTGACGCGCCTCGCCTCTTCCTCGCAGGTGAAATGCATTGCTTGGTCGCCGAACGGCAATCTTATCGCGACATGTAGCCGAGACAAGTCGATATGGATCTGGGAGTGCGAGGAGGACGGCGACTATGCGTATGGACGGAGAATCATGATGATGATGATGATGATAATGAAGACTAAAGCAAAGAGAGATGCGGAATTGAGAGTGTGCGGCATTCGTCGGTTGGATAACGTACTATATGTGTTCTGTCGCTTACGTTGCACAGGTGTGTCTCTGTGCTTAACGGCCACACCCAAGATGTGAAGTTCATCCAATGGCACCCTTCCGGTATGCCGGGGGGGAATGGGGGGGGGGGGGGGGGAGGCCATAGCGAGCGAAGGGAGTGATGCCCGCCTTGATATTTTCGACTTTTACTTCGCCCTTGTTGATGGAAATAGCGGCTGTGTTGCTTTGGAGGTAGATGATGAGGCGGGGGCTGGTTTAGGATGGCTTCTTCGTCCGGGCGATGTTCGTTTCGATTGGGGGGGGGGTGGGAAGACTGTATGTGTCTGTGTGTGTGTGTGTGTGTGTGTGTGTGTGTCTGTGTGTGTTTGTGTGTGTGTGTTTATTGGTTTCGCCTACATTTGCGCCTATCAGGCACGTTGTTATTCTCGTGCAGTTACGACAACACGATTCGTATTTGGTAATTGAGTAGAATAGAACAAGGGGAATGCGAGGGGGGGAGATGGGAGAGGGGCGTGGTTGGGGGCGGCGCATAGGATCCCTATCGGAAGGTGCGCGCCATCCCATTGCTCTTCCGCACACATCTTTCTACACGCACTGAGAGCACGGCTACTCGTGCAGAGAGCCGGAGAGAGAGAGAGAGAGAGAGAGAGAGAGAGAGGAAAAACAATCTTCGGTTATATGCCCCGCATATGTCGTCGGTTTAGTTGAAAGCAGCCTCCTAAGAGAGTGGCGGCGAGTGGCGTGGCGTGACACGTGCAGTATCACCATCTCTTGCAGGATCGAGGATCCCTCCGACGACGATTGGATGTGCATTCATACGATAAGCGGCGGCCATTCTTCCACCGTCTGGCAGCTTGCTTTCGATCCCAATTCAAACGGTAGTAGCAGAACACGCACAGCATATCTACGTTCGGAATATGTGTATTATTTATATAACATGTATATATATATATATATATATATATATATATATATAGTTCAGGTTCACATGTGTTTGGGGGGGTGGTGTTGTGTTTGTGTTTACTGTTCAGTGTTGTATTTCTATTTTTGGGCGCGTGTCTAAGCCGGCGCTTCTCTTGCTATTTCTGCATAAAAACAAAGGAGACCGATTCGTATCGTGCAGCGATGATAAAGCGCTGGTGACGTGGGTACGGGAAGATGTGAGTAGTAGCAGCAGCGCTGACGTCAGCAGCAGTAGCAGCGCGGGTGGAAAAGCACAAAGCGTTCGGTCCGATCTCACGATAGCGTATAAAGCGGAAAGCATCACACCGGTCGTCATGTCTTGAATGCTATATGGCTCTCTTAGGAGATCGATGCTGCATGAATGCTTGTGTGTGTGTGTGTGTGTGTGCGTGTGTGCGTGTGTGTATAATTTGGCATGTCGTCATCAGCACATCTTCGTTGTCGATATCACCATTAGGTTGGATGCAGGACGTTGTACGGGGTTGATTGGTCAAAGGATGGGTATGATGTTGATAAATGCTAAAGCTATTCTCCTTTTGCATGCCTCCTTTTTTCTCCCCCCCCTCCTCTCTCTCTCTCTCTCCCTCTCTCTCTTTCTTTCTTTCTTTCTTTCTTTCTTTCTCTCTCTCTGGGGCAGAGTGGGGAGAAAAGGAGATTCGTATTTCATATTTAATGCAAACACACCGCTCTCTGACTTGGCAGATACATTGCCGTCGCATCTGGCGATAACAGCATACGGGTATTGTTGTGTGGTGTTGTTTACGTTATTACCTCGACATTCTTCTGATGCCATCGTGATGTATGTGATATACCTATAAATCCAAACGATTAAATGAATTATACAGCATATAACAAAACATATAAATATGCATATATATATATATATATATATATATATATTTATTTATTTATTTTCACGCGCGCGCGCGTGTGTGTCTATGCGTGTGCGCGTAG
Organism: Bigelowiella natans CCMP2755; assembly: GCA_000320545.1. NCBI lineage: Eukaryota > Cercozoa > Chlorarachniophyceae > Bigelowiella > Bigelowiella natans. The sequence continues at coordinate 11,759 of ADNK01003244.1, read as the reverse complement.
GTATTCGCCGAACTCCCCTCTCTAGGCTCCGAAAAGAAGCGCAAGATCGACGACAGAAAGAGCGCCTCGAAGGGGCAAACGGACGACTCCATGGAAGTTGACGAGGGTGGGGGGGGGGGCACGCATGCAGCGACTGACGAGACGGGCGATGTGAAATCACCAGCATTAGAATCGACGACCCCAATGCAGGGTAAGCGTGGTGGTGGTGCGCGAGACTGCTACTTGTCAAAAACTCCGTTGTGGCGAGAAATCGCCGCTGTTTTCCCTTCGCGTAGCGCTTCGCATTGACGTCGTGTTTGCCCCTCGCCGTGCAGGCTGCTCGGGGGCCTCCTCTGAGGAGAATAAACGGAAGGAAAGAGCGACTCCGCAGCTAGAATTGATGGCGGTGAGTTTGCAGCAGCTCCGAGCCATTGTATGGGTTTTTCCCGTGGGTATTGCTACGTATAAACCGGCGTGAGTAAAGATAATAAAACATATTCTTGCTTCGCCGCGGTCCCAACCCGCTGTATATTATTATCACGCCATCTCCTCTTGATCTCCTCCTCCCCTCCTCCTCCTCCTCGCAGATGCTGAAGCTCGCGCACAAGCAAGACGTGAATTCTGTCCGATGGAATCCGAAGGTAGGGGAGAGATGCATAGCAAGAAGAAGGAGGCCCGCTCGCCGTGCCTTTCGTGTCTTTCTTTTTTGGAAGAACCCAGCAGGATTCGTTGACACAGAACGCGATGTTTTGCGGGGTTTTGGTGGTGAAACAGCATTCTCGAACGCTTGCCTCAGTATCGGATGATTTCACCGTGAAGCTGTGGCAGATCCAGCTTAAAAATGCAAAAGACTGCGGAGCCAACAACAGCGACAACAACGCCCACAGCCAGAAGACGACAGCGACGACGACGACGACGACCAAGTCTGATGTTTCGAAATAGGAGACCGGGCATAAAAATGCGTCGCTGTTTAATGCTGATGCTCGCAGAATTCCACATCCTCTCTCTCTCTCTCTCTCTCTCTCTCTCTCTCTCTCTCTCTCTCTCTATCGCATACACACACACACACACACACACACACACAATGGCCGCTCGCTTGTGTCTACTCGATCAAACAGTGATCGATGCGACAACCATGCATAACGATTGATTGTTAATTAATTGTTATGTATGTTGTCGCTGCGTCCATACTAGCATGAAGCCGCCATCTAGCTATGCATGGCGATCGCCCTTATTTTTACACAATGATCATGTGCTGACGTAGCAGCATCATAACTTTGACGTTTTGTGTGCATGTCTGCTATATGCTTAGCGTACAGTCGCATCATCATGCATGGTATAGAGCTAGAGCGTGCCTTTTCTTTGAACAAAAACAAGCTGCCTTGCAGTTTCTGATGGTCTATCGCTGCATGGAATATAATAAGCTAGCGCAAGAGGGCAGTCATTTATTAACTGTGCGCGTAGCAGCAGTTTGCGAAGACATATATATTACTTCTCATTGTGCACAACAATGTACGATACACAGCGCTGTAAACATTTACACTGCTAGACTGAAGCTACAGCTCTAGTCCAGTAGTGTACAACACAGAAACTGCATATTTATGTGAAGTAACGCGAGCACGCACGCGCACAGCTGTAGCGCGTACCACTACGCGGGCACAAGTCACGTGCGACAACAAAGGGGTTGTCGCGGATATAGAATATAGATAACGTAGATATTAATACAGCATGGGCACGTGGGTTCCGGCGGGACTCATGGCAGCACACCGGAAGTGTGCTGCCCCACGTGCGGCGGCATTCGCGAAAGCTTCGCGAATGATTACGCAGTGCACGATTTAATAAAAATATAATCTTTAATAAAAATAAACACAACTCTTCAAAAGGAAGCAAACGTGCCTTTCCCCCCCCCTGCCTACTTGTGCACGTAGCGCCTCGGCCTGTGAACACCTTACGCGCAACAACCTTTGGCTTCCACACACGGGAAACGATTTGACTAACAATGTCACAGCAGCTAGAAGAACAGCAGGACTTTGGCTCGCAGGCCGTGCAAGGGCACGAGCAGAAACAGGAAAGGAAGGGCGATACGGACGCTAAGGAAGGAGGAGGAACACCTCCACAGGCACCGCCGGGACCAGCACCCGGGATTAAGAAAGCAACAAACCAGCACAATCTAGATGCGCAGCTACCGATTTGAATGGCTACATTCGGATGACAATCGCTGTGATTAAAACAAATGGGACTCAAATGTGCTCAAAAGAGTTTGCTGAAAACTGCTGGGTTTCTGGCAGTTTTTTTAGGCATGTTCCTTTCTGCTTGGGGTTTTGATGCACTTGCACCCCTGATCAGCCTACTGATTGTAACATCACCCCCCAGAACTCTCCGTTCACTGGAAATGATCAGCGAGATAGGTCAGTATGTCGTGGAAGCTCTTTGTGCAACTCTCACCATCATCCTTATTGGCAAAGAATGGACCTGCGAAACCATGCTTTTCGCATAATTCCTTTGCTTCGGCCTCATTCCTTTTCGACTCCGAGTTCTCCATCCCGAGGAGCACCAGATTGGCTAGTCCCACCTGGTCATAATATTGGTCTCCAATTCACACATTGTACTCCTACAGCATCTACCAAACCATGCTACTAAAACAGACAAGACATATGTGTAGAATCTTCTGGTAATTGCATGCAATCTAAGACAAAAAGAAACTTGCCTTTTTGAGCTGTTCGGGCCAGTAAGACGCAGCAGCTTCAAAGGACTTTTGCGAACCGCAGTTGTACATGAGAACAACGACGTTTGCATACGTATATGCCTGCGCATATGTCGCCGCGTTTTTCTCAACTTCCCCCTCTGGTAAATGAGGCTCAACATTCACCCCGCAAAGTTTGACTTCGCGTGGGAAACCTGTATACTCAAGTCCTTGGCCAAAGAAGTACTCATTCCGATTGATATCGGTTCCAACAAAGACCATCTTGACCTTGCGTCCCTTATATACATCAAACTTTTCCTTCTTCGATGCGCTGCACCCCATTTTGTTGAATTGAGCGGGAGAAACGGTTCAAGGCGCAGATCTAGATCTAACAGACGTTTCCGCGCAATTCAAATTGCCTAAAAAAATCAAATTTACTAGCTTGAGACATTAAATTCCCATGTCGCACCCTAGAGATGCCTTACATCCATAATTTTACGCACAATTTGGCCAAAATGTGGACCAAAAAACCATTATAACGGCAGGATTTTCGGGGTGCGAAAAGTGCAGAGAAGTCATGGTCCTGAAGTCCTAGGAAGTGAATATTTTTTGGGTTCGAGCTTCGACAAAAATAATACTAATAAAGCAACATTCCACTTGGTAGATCCATTGGTCTACATGAACCAGGTTTAGGCAATTTCCATGGATTTATTCCAAAAAAACTTTCTAAAAAGTTTTTACGAGTAGAATCATTTTTGTTCATATTTTTGTCTCAGCTCGCGCTACTAATAATCATCCTAATGGATGCGATGAGTTACAGCGAGTTCAGTCTTCGACTGCAAGAAAAAGTTTAGGAACAATTTTTGAACCTGCGACTAGGCGATTTAGGTGAAATAGGCTGTCGCTATCTAGAAACACAGGTGAAAGTGGATGTGAACAGAGAGGCCCTAATCCCACCATGTCACTAGCACCAGCCCTCGTAGTCAAGGGGGATTCACTCCCCCGGGTTTTGGTCCGTGTCATCCTCGGAATCCAATCCAAACTTCTTCCGAAGCACCACAGAAGACTTCTGGACGTGTGAGAAGGTCCAGAATTGTCCAGAAAGGTGTGCAAAAAAGTGGATTTTCAAGGAAAAAAATCGAGGGCAAAAACTTTGGGTGCCGCGGAAAGGGTCCCCTTTGCGCGTTGGCTCGTAAAAAACATGCTCAGAGGCCGTGTCAAGAGTGACTCCGTCATCTCCAGAAGTTCCACTCCAAAATTCGCAAAATTGAACGTTTCCGCGCCAAAAAATTGCTTTTTTTTGGTGGTTTTGACTTTGGTGAGTTTTCGATGTGTGGCTCCTAGCGGCCTGCACAGTGCCGATGCGGCAATCAATGAAGCTGGATGTGATGCGCGACGCGCAGCTCCAGAGCTGCTTGGGATTGGACGCACGAGCAAGACGTGTGGACGCGATGGCGCACACTGGCACACTTTGTGCGTGCCCAGCGCGCGCGCACGCAAGCACTCACAGCTTCCCACTCTGATGCACACTTGTCACTTAATCATCAAATTGAAGCTAGACACGTCGCGACGTCGCGTACGACTGAATGATCGACGCTGCGCACGTGATCAGTCACACACGCTGGTGCACACATCGATGGAAAGCCAGAAAGGGCGGGAATGATGAACAATGAATGATGAACAAAGCATTGATCAAATCTGCATGCGCCAGGGAAGTGGGTTGGGCACATCTGAGACATCCCAGTGACACGATGCCAAGAGTTCCGCCAATGTGCATCTTCGGCAATTTCACTGGACACTTTGTGGATGGTTTTTGAAGAAAACATTGAGGAATTTGAACAAAATTTGCATTTTTTTGGGTGAAATCGAAAAATTTTCCCGGCTGACGCCGGGGCAAAACCGCCGAGCATGATGCGGACCAAAAACCGGGGGAGTGAAACCCCCTTGCCTCGCAGTGCTACGCGAGCGCGGTGGCCGCCCCTTTGCACAGCTGGACAGCTGCATTGGGATCCACACCATTGAAAAAATTTGATCACTTCATTGCAATGCATCCGTCTCACACAAATGCCAGAATGGAATTGTTGGACAACGCCACTACAAAACGCAATGACAATGTCACACGCGTGCCGTGATGATGACATGGCAGGCGCATTGATTGTTGTTTCCGCACCTTCGTCATTTGCGCAAATGTGGTGCACGATTGCATGCGATGCTCATCACAGCTACACGCAATTGCGCACACGTGACACGCAGATGTGTACATCCATACATGCGTGTTCACTGCACAGCTAGTCCACACACAGCGCGACACAGAAGCGGTGGGGTTTGCACGTTTTGTTTGATCGCACATGGCTACATCGATGATGATGAACATCACGTCAGCGGTGTCGGATGACTATGAACAAGCGTCTTCGCATCTGCATCTTGCTGTTCCCCTCTCCTCGTACCATCTACCACCTCCTTCCTCTCCCTCTCCCGCCAGACCCCCGATATCGATTTCTTCCTCCTCCTCTTCCTCTCCCCCCCCTCCCAAATCTACCGAAGCCATAGCCGCCGCGAAAGCCACGCCCTCTCCCCCCTTTGCCATACTTGTTGGCCATTTCCTGAAGTTCTTCAGGGACCTCCTGCTTAGCCCTTTTGAGCAGTTCTGTGAGCTCACGTGCATGTCCGCGGTTTTCATTCGTGAAAAAGGTGATGGCAATGCCCTGAGCCCCGGCGCGTCCTGCACACGTTACAATCACCATCATGAGCATCATCATCATCATCATCTTCATCATCACCATCTTTGTCGTCGTGCGCGCGCGGACAGCGAAAGCGAAGGGAAGAATGGCACGAGCGGCCAGAAGACCACACGCGTTGACGCACAACGGCAAAGGAGCTCGCATTAAATAGACGAACGCCTCGAAGCGCTTGTATCCGAATATGCAATATATCATATATATATATATATATATATATATATATTTACCTGTACGTCCGATACGGTGTACGAAGTCTTCGATCCCGCCCTTGCCCTTTGTCCTTGGGAAATCGTAGTTGATAACGTGCGTTACGTCTTTCACGTCGAGCCCTCGGGCAGCCACGTCAGTGGCGAACACTGACGGAGAAGGAAAAAGGGGGGGGGGGGGGGGAATGAAGGCTTACGTGTTGCTGTTGTTGATGATGTGATGACGCTGATAATTTATACCGAATATTTAAGAATGTGTGGGGGCGGGGATGAACGACTTACGAATAGGCACTGAAGAATCTTTGAATTTCCCCATGATGCGTGTTCTTGTTCGTTGGTCCTTGTCCCCATGCAGCGAGTCGCAGTTGAGGCCTTCCTGCCACAAGTCGTTGCAGATCCTATCGCACGTGCGCTTCGTTTGCATGAAGATGATGGTCTTGCTCTTTGGAGGGAACCTGGTATGCGTGAGTGTGAGTGTGAGTGTGAGTGTGTGTGTGTGTGTGTGTGTGTGTGTGTGCGTGAATGTGGTGTGTGTATGTGTATGTGTGTGTGTGTGTGCGCGCGCGCGCGCGTCTGTGCATGTTGTTGATTGATAATGATGATAGCGGGAAGAGAGGAGACAAGCGGAAGGAAATAAAACCGCGGGCGGTTAGGAAAACACAAATACACACATACAACACACACACACACACACACACACACACAACACACAACACACAACACACAACACACAACACACACAGACACGCATACACACACATACACACACACACACACACACACACACAGAGAGAGAGAGAGAGAGAGAGAGAGAGAGAAGGGTCTTCTTTCTGGTGTAATTACTTGTTCAGCTCGAAGCGCAGGCGTTCTGTCTTGTCGGACTCCGATATGACAACGATGCGCTGCGTGATGCGCTCATTCGCCACCAGCACGTTGGTCTGCAACCGAGCAGGAACAAGTGTCAATGATGATCGTCACCACGAAGTGAGAGCCGAACCACACATTGTCAACCGCGGGAACACAAAACACACGCACCAAGATACAGAAAGAGAGAGAGGGAGAGGGGGGGGGGGGGATGAGCGGGAGGAAGAGAGGGAAAGAGAGGGAAAAACTATCACGAGAGCGAGGTACAGAAAGAAAGCAGCTGGTGTAACAACAACAACAGCAGCAACAACAACAACAAAAACCACCTTGCCAACATTGAGCTGCACTGGGTTTCGAATCATACTCGCCGCTATTTTCTGCACAGACTTGGGCCACGTCGCGCTGAATAGCAGAGTTTGACGGGCGCGCGGATGGCATCGAAACCCTCCTTTAGCCCTCTCGCCAAGCGCACTGCTGCTGGTGGCTGCTTTGCTGTCGGTGCTGCATGTTCTTTTTCCCAGAATCTCCTCTAATTCCTCTCCTGTTGCCTGTGCAGGCATCCTGCCCTGGATCTTGTTTAGCTGCGGCTCGAATCTACGAGAATAATTAGGACGATACAGTGAGCATGGAAATCGCGCCAATCTCGCGCCGCAAGCACGCGGCGCACACGCACGCACACACACACACACACACACACACACACACGCACGCACACACGCACGCACGTACACAACACATGTTATGAATCGGTATGCGTTCGAGCATTGGTGTGGAAGACAGTAGCTTCAGGAAGGGAGGATGATAGATGTGCTACCATCCTGCGAAGCAAATAAATGAGGAAAACAAAATGGAGAAATCTGCAAATGTGTCTGTCATAAGGTGAAGTAAGATCTATTTACTTCTCATTTTCATTTAGCTTATACTACTACTGCTGCTGCTGCTACTACTACTAATTGGAAACTACCCCATGTCCAGCATGCGATCTGCTTCATCCAGTACCTTGATATTAACAGCATTTGAACATATTAACACCACGGAGGGAGGGAACCGGGGGGAGGGATATCCATGCCTCTCATTTACCGAAACGATGATTGAGAAAATGATAATAATGATGGAGAAGAAGACGAGGAAGATGTGTGAGGCGAAGCTCGGTCAAGTTTTGCACGTTGTAATGATGACACGAAATTTCAGGAGGGATAGCGGTTATAAAAGCGTCATAAAAAGGTGGGCTTTGCTTACCAGCACTGCTACTTTTGAGAGGGAGATCTTTCCCATATCGCACAGATCGTTCAGCCGTCCAGGCGTCGCTACTAACACCTGATGCGTGTGCGTGTTTATTTTTGCTGTTTGTAACGAGGAAGCGAGACGGAGGAACAACTGGGCTGTCGCAGGTTTTTACAAATCACAAATGGGAATTGTTTGCAGGGATTCTACTCCAATGCACTAGCCCCCCCCCTCCCCCCCCTTTTTTTCTTCCTCTCCCCGCACATTACTACCTGAGGACGATCACGCTGCATCTTCCGAATCTGGTTCCACTTTGACTCTCCTCCGTACACGCAACCGCAACGAATGCCAGCTGAACCTCCAAACTTTGTCGCTTCCACTTCTATCTGCATCGCCAATTCACGTGTTGGCGCTAGCACGACGGCAGAAGGGGTTGTGGGCCCTCCCTGAGCCCTTCCCGGACGCCCTCCATGCGAATTGGAGCGGACGAGCAGCCCCGATTTACTTAAACGCCAGAAGGTAGGCAGGAGAAACCCAAGGGTCTTGCCACTGCCAGTACGCGCAATGCTAATCATGTCGCGTCCTTGTATACATATGGGCCAGGCCTAGTGGGTGTTGAATATAGTAAAAGTGAATAACAGCAGGGGGGGGGGGGGGTTGAACAACAAGCACACGTAGCGTCACAACCTGGCTTTGGATTGGCGTGGGAGTTGTGAAGCCCGCTGAGGACAGTTTCAATTTTATCCTGTCGTTGAAGGGGGTCGCGTCGAATTTCAGGATAGGGGGTGGGCACTGAAAAGGCCCTGTTCCATTCGCATTTCGCCCCGCCACGACCTAACACGAGCAAGATGGTTTTTGAAAAGGATGCTAACTCGGTTTTTTGGTGTTTTTCATCGTAGTGGTCGCACCGGCAGAACTATCTATAATCGGCAAGTTTGATTGGCGCATATGATGCGTTGTGATATATTTTGGTATTTCCTCACTGTCTACCATTTCGTGCATTTTGCGGAACGCGTCGTCGGTTAATGTCTGCTTGACGTCCTCGGCACGTTCGCCTTCGGCCTCCTCCTTTTTTGTCTCCCTTTCCTTTCGCTGTCGTTTCTTTGAAGGTTGATCATTTTGCCTCGTCTCGGAAGTTTGCTCAGTATCGTGTTTCCGCTTATTCTTGTTTTTTTTCTTCTTGAGAACCTTCTTCTTCTTCTTGCCCTGTTCCGTTTTCTTCACTTCCACTCCCTTCTCGGTTGCGTCCATTTGTTGTGGTTTCGAATCGTCATCGCTACAAGTGCCCAGCTTTTTCTTCTTCTTCAGCTTCTTCTTCTTGGTCAGCTTCTTTTTGGTCTTCTTCGGAGAAGTTGTCTGAACGTCGGCCATGGGGGTGGGTCGAGCCATCGGGCGAATTTATTTGGTGCTAGACTTTCGGCTGTGAAAGGCGCAAAACAAGATGCCTTAGATATTTTCAACATACAAGCAATTCTGGATTGTCGCAGAGTCTATTAACCCACGGTTTTGCTAAATATATTAAGTACGTTAATGAAATTATACTGAAAACATCTCTAGCGCCTGCAGACGCCCGGCTTGTGCGATACTTCCGAGAAACCATAAATATAATGGAAATATTACCGAGCGACAACGACATAATTAAATCTCAGTACATTTCTGCACGACGTGCCTTGCTCCGTAGTATCGGTGCTCATGGAAAATAGCCTGATAAGTGGCCTGAAAGCTGGCAAACGGTTGGGCCCCGTGTACATCGGGGAATTCCGCTACGATAATAACAATAATAATAAAACTCGCCGATTCTTAGATGCGCCTGCATACCGAGCATCGATTATACAACAAAAGGACAAGAATTCCAGGTAAACTTGGAAATCCTGAAACCATTCCGAAATGCTCGATGGCTCTCATTCTGCGACATGCATGGTCCATGTCGCAAGTCAGTGACAACAAAGCGAAGACTCTGATTTTAGAGATCCTTAAAAGACTCCAGAGATCTCAGAAGGATCCAGAGCACGAATCCCGGATGAAATCCAAGTTAGAGACTTTAGGAGACGAAATATCATCTCACGTCAATCACCACTGATCATCCGCCCCCCTCTGAAACCGAGAGGTAGACTTAAACGTCACAATCGAGGTGACCGGCAAGAAATCAGTCTTCAAGGACCTGCTGTTGCTTAACCGACGGAAATCGACGGATGGAAGGCGAATCTACGTACTCAAGGCTTCTGGGGGATGCGGTAATCACAACGCTGTGACATGTTTCTTACGATGTTTATCGATCGGTTGTGCGAATTGCTTGCGCTGATGATCGCCGCACTGACTCAGAATAACGATGCGAAGAGGAACCATGGGCAGACACACGTACATCTCAAAGGTCATTTTACACTCCACGGAGAGTTTCGTTAACGTTAGTAATCGGGAACATGATGATCCAACACAAATATCTAGTGGCGCCCATTGTTTATGTCCGGCATGGCCAACTTAGCTATTCCGCATTAGGAACCATCACAGAACATCATTGGAGATTAAAACCGCATGTAGCAGCAATTTGAACCCCCCCCCCCCCACTCCTGTCAAACACACCGTTTTGTCATTAGATCAATGCTTTCCTATGGAGCCCAAAGGCGTGGGATAAATGGTAGTTGAACGTTTGCACGCACACACGCACACACGCACACACACACACACACACACACACACATACGTGCGCGCGCGCATATATATATATATATATATATATATATATATATATAATACTCAATCAAATCCAGAAAATCTCTGTTTTGAATACGTTGATGACTAATACTAATATGGCACGTAGAGAGAGCAGGCTAGGGTCAGACTCATTTAGATCGACAGCAAATGGATTAGCATAAGAGTTGGTGGGGGTCACATACCGCGTATTGTTAGGTGGTTTCTCAAAAGCGACATTTCCCTGGGATTGAGTCCTGGAGATAGGGTTATAGCAGAGCTACCAAACGGTTAGAATAGCCCCCATTCCTTCCTCCCCTCCCCTCCCCTTCTCTCTCCCCTCAATGAATACATTTTTGAAAAAGAATATTGCAAAGAGGATTATGTTATATCACCACAACGCCATGGCGAATGCAAAGTACTCGACTCACGCACACGGAAGAGAGAGAGTAGAGCTGTTCTGGATTTCGTGGGTAGTGCTGTGCTCGCTGTTTAAGTAGATGTATTGTTCGCTCAGAGGATGGATTGGAGGTCAGGGCAGTCATAAAGCAGCTTGTTTATGGTGAGAATCACTCGAAAGAAGTAGGGATAGTAACCGTTGTCCCTTTCAATGGGGGATAGACCGATAAGTCACAGTGTGTTATGCGGTATCGGTGTGGCGATGCGTGCTATCAGACGATGAGAGCAAAGAAGGGCAGGCACCAAACGTCCTCGTGCAATACGACGACCCCAACTCGCACGCATTCTGCTGCAAGATTAAGATGGAAGTAAGCGATGCAAATTATGTGGTGTGGTGGCAGTGTTATAAATGCGCGCGACCGCCTCGGCGATCATTGGCGACGGAAGAAGATCGTAATGCCGAGAGTGTGTGCGTTGTTGGCCTTTGCACTTACGAAATGGGGGCTGCCATTTTTCACCCTCGTCTTTATTTTAGGCTGTTTTGAGCCAGGACTCTGTGGAAAGAGTCATTCCAATGAGCTATGCTCGTGCCTTCGAGTGGGTTCAGACACATATAAATACCACATATATCAAATATCGCAGCTGCTGCAGTGTGTAAAAATGAGGCGGGGTTTGATTGATGGATACCCAAGTCTTAACCCCACTGGAAAAACCTTCGTTTTTTTTTCCCCCTCTTTTTTGAATTAGTCACTTCTTCTCTTTTCGTATTGGACTTCAGCCCCTTCCACCCCCCCCCCCCCTCCTTTCCCCGCGCTGCCTGTAAATAGTGTGACTCATTCGACACAAAAACTAAATGAACTCGTCAGAAACATGATCTTGATTCTCATTGCGGTCAACATTGCGACCTTCATTCTTGGGACTCTCAAACCATATAACAATGGCACTGAGGCGGAAGGGGAAATCTTAACTTACACG
>ADNK01003245.1:0-27780 GCA_000320545.1 Bigelowiella natans CCMP2755 | reverse complement strand
TGTCCATACCAGCCCTCTGCATCAAGGTCCCCCAGGACCTTATACCAGTGCTCAAAGGGTAAGTCGGGAACAGCTAGGTAGAGTAGCTGATATTTTCCGTCCTTTATTTTCATAGCTACCCTCTCCATATTTCGTAATCCAGGGTAGCCTAGATAGACAATCTTCATGCGCCAATCGTCGTTCACCCTGACCTTATTGTTTCCATATTCCACATCGAACTTAGGTCGGGGTCCTAAACAAGGCATTGCTCGCTCCCACACAGTAGGGTTTACTTTAACATCCTCTAGGAGCTTCTCACCGATATCATAATTCTTTAGGTGACTGATGTGGCGCAAGGTGACCCTGTTCCCATCATAGATGTAGTACTGCTTCCTCCCCTTCCTCTCGGTAACCTTTGCAACGCCACCCCAGAAGGGGTCTTGTTTATTTCTCGATCTCAGATTTACCTTGGCCCTAACATACTGTCCTTCCTTTAGAACTCGGCCATCGTACGGGACCTTCTCGTCTTCGCTCTCGGTATCGTCGTCGTTGTCGTCGCCTTCTTCCCTCTCCTTATCCTTGATACCTCCCCCAGACGTGAAGGTGTCGTTTACTAACCCTTGTATCTTGTCTGGTGTGGTGCTATTTATCCTGCTTAGGTTGGCCAAGGTGCGGTGGAGTCGCTCTACCTTGGAGTTGGACTGGGCATAGTATACAGGTGAGGCATCAATATTAGGGTGTGGTAGCTGTAGAAGAGAGGTCTCATTATCCACATGTAACTTCTTTGGTATCTTGTTTATGCTAACTTCATCAGGGATAGCCTGGAGCTCAGACTCCCAGGTACGGTAGCAGTTAGTAAGCCTCTGCTTATATAAGCCTTTGTTCTTCTTAGCAACGTTGACCTTGATAATCTTTTTAACCCAGCACTTTCCAGTGGCCACATCAACGAAGGTAAGGTAGTGATAGCCATCGTACTTATAAACATCAATTTGCACGATATCTAAGAAGTTCCTTGCTTTGATTTTCTTAGATGCACGGCTCTTGCTGGACTCCTTGGTGGCGACGCCTGCCGCCTTCAAGCTGGAGCACCTGCAGCCACGCAGGTATGTCCTTATCTCTTTTAGCTTGTAGGGCCAGTAGTAATGGTAGAGTAGAGCAGTGATATGGTTTTCTCCTACGTGTGCAGGTCCATGGGCGGTAAAGAGAAGGGCTCCCCTGGTCCGCCGTGGCACGTAGGTACGCCTAACATTATTAGTGTATACATATATCCTATCACTAAGTACCTCATGCTTGTGTTTGTATTTATCCAGGTGTTCTTGAAGGTGCTGGAGCTCCTCTGGCTCAGGCAGGAAGTCGCCGTCCTCGAAGGTAATCGCGTTAACCATAGGGGTGACCTGGGTAGGGACTTTCTTTTCGAACAGCCTGCTGAAATAGTCAGCAAGCTGCTTGTCTCCTGGTGCGTAGACCACTGTCCTCTTGTCCCTAAACTCTTCCGTGTCCGCCCTCATAGCTGCATACTCATCGTTAGGCGCTTCGAGCTTGCGGTCGATGCCTAGGAGGGGCTTGTGGTCAGTCATTAAGGTGAAGCTGGGCACCGACAGCAGGTAGTATCTTAGTTTCCTCTGCGCCTCAGTCATGGCTTTATACTCTCCTTTTGTAGGGCTGTACTTGGCCTCAGCTGCTGTGCAGGCCCTGCCCCACACCCGTATGATCTGCTGGTCTTGGGTAAGTACAGCAGCCATACCTAGCTTAGACCAGTCTGTCCATAGGGTAGCTGGTCTAGTAGTGTCTAGCTTAGCATTCAATAGGGTGTTGCTGCATAACTTTATTAGGTTATCGAAGTGGGCATCAAGGCCAGCCTTGGCCCACACCTTAGCGAAGCTGAGGCCTACAGAGTTCTCCTTCCGGTAAGCAGTAGTAAAAGCAGCTGCAGTCCTAGCGTAGGTAGGGGAGAACCTACGTAGTATCCAAGCTGCAGTCTGCAAGAATGACTTTAACTCCTTTGCATTCTTAGGTTTAGGGGCTTGCTGTAGTGCTGCTACTTTCTCGGGGTTTGGGGTGATGCGGCCTTGCTCCAGGTAATATCCACACCACTTGATTCTTGTAGCTAGGAATGTACACTTCTGCAGTCTAATAGTAAAACCGAAGTGTGCAAACCTAATAAATATATTTTCCAGGAGGAAGATCTGAGCGACGACTGTGTTGGTACATATTATGTCATCATCCACATACACAAACACAAACACCCACAACACAGACGCCATCCCATCATGTGTGTATGCCCTGTAGTTCTGACTACTGAACGCATCCCCTGATATGCTTAGGCCGTAAGGGAATACGACGAAGTGCCACTTCCTGTGCCTGCTGGAGAACGCGGTAATGGGGCGGGAGGTTTTGTGGATGGGTGTCTGCATGTATGATTCATTTTTATCTAGGGAAGAGTAGTATTTGTATCCTATGACGTGTTCAATAACGTCATCTATCCTTGGTGTAGGTGTCTGGATCCTCTTTATTACTCGGTTGTGGCGGATGAAGTTGTGCGCCAGGCGGAAGAAAGGGTAAGTAGGTTTCTTAGCTAGCACATGTCTCACGTTCCATGGTGAGTTGCTTGGCTCTATCTTCCCTTCCTTTGCCCATTCATTGATCTGCCACTCTATCTTTTCCCAGTCCGCTTCCGGTCGCCTATGTTCTGGGTCATTGATGATGCACTCTTCGTATCCCTTCTTTAGCTCGATCTTTACTGGGGTAAGCTTGCTGGAGGGCTTCGTCGTCGGCTTGGTGATGTCAGAGTACTTCTCGTTTAATATTTTATTAATGTACTTTTTGCCTTTGTCGATATCCCAATCATCAGCTGGGGGGGTCTTGTCCAGTAGCTCCGTTATCTGTCGGATGGTCTTGCCGGGGTTCTTCTTCCGTAGCTCGGTAGGTGTAGGTAGCTTGTTGTCCGCTAGGTCCATAAACTCTAACGCATTAACGCTTGACTCAGAGGTCCACTCGTCAAGCCGTATCATGTTCTGGCTGATGGTCCTGCCTGACTTCTTTGGCAACTTAGCAAAGTATATCTTGTGATTGTAGAATGATATGATCCCCCCTAATTTTTCTAGGGCATCCTGTCCGAGGAGTAGTTCCATGGATAAAGTCATGGCTACTCGGGTCTTGATTTGGGTCTCCGCGTCGCTGCCAGGTATCTGTAGCTTTAGCATTAGCTCACCGACGGTCTTCATAGAAGAGCTTCCGTCTGCTTGAGCATATTTACGTTCTTTCTTAGTCACTTGATCCAATAGTCCTAACCTTCTTACTGTGCTTAGGCTTATGAAGGACTTCGGCATGCTGCCACTATCCCAAAGGGCAGGTAGTTTCTTGTAGTCTCCGTAGCTGTCTTTAACTTTAACCTTGGTCATAGCAACTTTGATAGTCCTGTTAGCGTCTTCGTCATTAATGTTGCATACTCCTAAGTTCTTTATGTCGTCTAGGGTCATGGGCTTGTCTTGGTCCTGCGTTGCTGGTACTGCTGTCTTCGTCGGCGCCTGCTTAAGGTGATCTAATATTCCGTTTATCTGCTGCTGTATAGCATTGATACTGTTCTGCTTTTTGTTCTTATATTTATTGTTCTTCCCGTTGTTGCTGCCTTGCCATTTGCTGTTGTTATATCCTTGTCCTCTGCCTTTCTTTCTCTTTAACTTCTCGTAGTGTTCGTTGAGCTGCCTGATCGTCATCCTGGGTCGTCCTTCTTTCCTGTCTCTGCAGTCTTTAGCGGTGTGTTTCCCTTTACGTGAGCAGTATCCGCAACGTCGGTTACCTTCCCTGTCCTTGTACCAGTCTCGCTGCGGCTTAATAGCGTTAATGTTTCCTATGCCAGGTACCTTAGGGCTGGTAAACTTGCGGTCCTGCTCCTGCTCGCGTAGGGATATAGCCTGCACTGCTGCCTCCATCGTAAGCTTCGCGAATGATTACGCAGTGCACGATTTAATAAAAATATAATCTTTAATAAAAATAAACACAACTCTTCAAAAGGAAGCAAACATGCCTTTCCCCCCCCCTGCCTACTTGTGCACGTAGCGCCTCGGCCTGTGAACACCTTACGCGCAACAACCTTTGGCTTCCATCGTGGTGTAGCCTTTCTCCGTAACGTAAGTGGATTCCTTTATCTTTAACTTGAACTCTTCAAACCTTGCCTGATCATCACCTGTGTTGTAATTAAAATCATGTAGTTCGTCGATCATATCCTGGAAGCGCGTGGCAAAGTCTCTAACAGGTTCTCTCTCATGCTGCATCATTGCTCTGTATTTTCTAATAGCCTGGGGTAGGGAGTTAGCATCCTGTTCATTTACAAAAGCCTTCATTATCGCCTCAACGTCTCGTAGCCCACTAACTGTAGTGTGTATTTTCTCTAGCTGCCTGATCCGGGTCCTGCCTGTCTCGTAAAGGTCCATGGCTTGCTTTATTATAGCTAGCCATTTGAGCTTGTCGTTTTCGGTGGGGTTAGGGGTAAAGTCGCAGAGTATACTCCTAGCGTTCTTCCACCACCTCCTTGCCTCACCTCTTTTCCCGTTGTATTTCGTTATCATAACCGGTGCTGTTTTAACAGACATGAACTGGGTGTTCCGCTGTACCGGCTGCTGCTGCTTGACGGTGCTCTGGGTCGTCCCCCGCGAGGCGCCCAGACCCCCGTCGTTCCTAAACAAAGCTGCCCACTCTGGAGGTAAGTCTGCTTCGTAATCCATGATGTCCTGCATGATAGCTGCCCAAACATCATGTGTCTGATACTTGTATTCTATCGATACTTTCAGTTTGGCGTAGTTGCTCGCCCTGGGTCGCAAGGCTCGTAATGCCATTACGACCTTCTTGCTTTCGGCGGCCACGTCCTCGTCGTCCGCCTCGTAGAAGTTCTCCAGTGCCTCTGCTGCTGCATCTGCTTTCTTAATCCCGGGTGCTGGTCCCGGCGGTGCCTGTGGAGGTGTTCCTCCTCCTTCCTTAGCGTCCGTATCGCCCTTCCTTTCCTGTTTCTGCTCGTGCCCTTGCACGGCCTGCGAGCCAAAGTCCTGCTGTTCTTCTAGCTGCTGTGACATTGTTAGTCAAATCGTTTCCCGTGTGTGGAAGCCAAAGGTTGTTGCGCGTAAGGTGTTCACAGGCCGAGGCGCTACGTGCACAAGTAGGCAGGGGGGGGGAAAGGCATGTTTGCTTCCTTTTGAAGAGTTGTGTTTATTTTTATTAAAGATTATATTTTTATTAAATCGTGCACTGCGTAATCATTCGCGAAGCTTTCGCGAATGCCGCCGCACGTGGGGCAGCACACTTCCGGTGTGCTGCCATGAGTCCCGCCGGAACCCACGTGCCTATGCTGTATTAATATCTACGTTATCTATATTCTATATCCGCGACAACCCCTTTGTTGTCGCACGTGACTTGTGCCCGCGTAGTGGTACGCGCTACACATTTGCAAAGCCGGCGCAGCTCACATTGCGCTTTTCACCTAGTTGTGAGAGTGCACAACCCATCGAGGTGCCCGTCAATTGTGAACGTGATGACCGTGTTTCTTCCTTGACGCAGCAGCCAGATCGAAACGTGAGCTCCAGAGCTGGCAAGTGCCACGTGCAACACTTTGCCAGTTTTGGAAACGTGGTCGATCATCAAGCATTGTTCTTTCTGCTCAATGTCTTTCTTTCTTTCTTTCATTGTGCCAACACTGCCTCGTTCACTAGTCATTCATGTTCAGTCGACCGTTCCATGGACAGTGACTGCCGCATCCACATTGCACCGATGACGACATGGACAATGTTGCAACGTTGGCCGAAACCCGCTCCTTCGGGATGAGCTTGCTCTTGACTCCGGGAATTTGCTGGCTAAGTTTTGGACGTGAATGAATTCCTGTCGCTGCAAATCGAACGCTTGGGAAAATGTGCAGTGCGACATGCGCAATGCCATTTTCACGAGAGGAAAAGTCGCCTGTGACAGATGATGTGTCACAATTTTTCGTTGAAAAGGCAGGGATTTCACAGTCTCCCACGCAAGAATGTCTGCAGAGAATTTGTACCAACGGAGGTTTGAATGGTGCGACTTGAAACTTCGGTTGTCGCGACGATTTAATCATTAATTACTCTTGGTACTTGCTCGGCAATCCTGCATGCAGACCCCATTCATTCCACACTGAGCCTTGTTCCGCGGCCTTTGACTTTGTTAGGAACAACCAGCAAGATGATGAATCGAGAATCATTAGTCATCATTGGGCTATTTGTCTTCTATGGCTCGAACCAAGCCGACGGTGCCTGGCACGATGCTAAAATGAACTTCGCTACTTTGGAACCAGGCGGGGAGTCGCGTTATACCCCAAGCTTTGTCGATCTGGAACGACTGAATCTTCCATCGAACGTGTTAGCACGCGTCAAGGAGGGGGGTAATAACCAATAGAACATGTGTGTCATCATCATAGAGTGCCTAAAATGATAATCAGGATTGTTCAATAGACCTTTTAAGAAACAAACTCTTTGGGAGGGATCAAAGTTCTTCTCTGATGCGGCATGTCTCGATGGGACAAAGCCAGTATTCTATGTTTCTAAGGGAATCTTCCAAAATCGCGTCTTGATTATGTTTGGAGATGGCCGAACCTGTTTTAGTGATCGAGATTGTGCCCAAAGATCGTTCGTAGCAGACGTTGGAAGTTCTACCTATTTCCCAGATTCTCTTCCTTCAAATCTAAAAAACTCTACCGATAATGTCAGACTATACGGTCAAGGAATTCTCAGGTAGTTTTGTCTCTATTATGTCTTTTCTGACCTGATTTATCTCAATGGTGTGCATCAGTACAAATCACTTCACGAACTTCATATTTTCTTTCTATACCCGAATTTTCATTCCTACTTGTTCCTCGGATGTCTTCACTGGGAATGCGAAGTATGAGGCGCCCCTTGAGGACTGTTTCAGTCCAAGTCTTCCTCCACCCCCGTTTACACCTCCTCAGTGCTTTCAATGTGTTGAGGTTGCACTTTAAGCTGAAATTTATGTCTAAAGTCTAAGATTATTCTTGCAACCAGTCTCTAGGTACATTTGGATTATCACAGGCTCAGCTAGACGACCTCCCTGCGTGTCAAGTGTTAAAAAGTGGAGCTCAAAATATTACTGTATTCCAACGGGGAAGGTTATATGAATACAGTCTAAACACTATACACACGAAGATTTCAAAAGATATGAGTAAATTCCATCATCTCGTATGTTATTCTGTTGGTTCTTTGTTTTTACAATTAAGTAAAATATTGTTTTATTAGAGTGAACCTAGACGCTGTAATGGATACCCTAGTGAATCAATACGGCATAGGGCACGCTAAGAAGGTGTTACAAGTTTTCTATGTAATAAAGTAATCAAAAAGCAGATATTTTGCCTTTGGCCGTCGGCCTTAAATTCAATGGTGAGAAGTTATTCAAGTGATATTATGTAAGGTTCTACTCGCTGGTGCCTCTGGGGGGGGCGTTGCGGCTGTACTACATGCGGACTACATAAGGCGATCCTATCTCAGCGATGTAAGACCGCGTAAAAATATCTATAGTTTCGTAATGCTTGATTCTATTATTCAGGTGGAAAAATTCAAGGTTCTTGTCCTTTCAGGTTCGAAAGCATTTAAAGTTTTAGGTATTCAAATTCATCTTGAAATGAAATAGGGTACATTTTCCCTGGTCAAAATCTGCAACTTGACTTATCAACTGGAGCGACGATGCCAATTCCCTTCGATCCATTTGGTTCTCCAGGACTTAATCCTGATATTTATCAACTAGGAGTGCGAGTAAGAAGGATTTTTTTTTTTCTATATGAAGCTGATATAGCAGCTGTTTTCATATTTTAGACTCTCTGGAATGGATTAGACAATATTGAGAACAACTGTATTCAGAATCTACCACTTGATGCAGGTACACCAGCTTAAATGATGAGTCTTCGAAGAATTATATTTTTGAATTACATTTCAGGCGATTCAGTGAGATTTCAGTGCATGTTCCCGGGCCCTGTTATCGAAGCATCTGATGAGAGTTTTTTCATCGTACAAGTACTTGTTGCATTACCAACTTGCCCAGACAGTATATAAATTAAAATTTATGGCAGTCTCTGGTTGACCAGTTTTTCTTTGGCCTCGCCGTAGCTGGAGTGTAAATAAATACCTATATATATTTTTGTCTATTTTGTACCAACAGTTGGATGATACTAACGTATATCACATTTTAATTATTTTTCTCTATTCATGAAGAACGCCATTACTCTTCCCAGGTAAATTGAAACACACATTCTGATTGTTGCCTATTCCTGAAATATATCTTATTTGAAATTTGAATCGCTCCATTTTTGTTTCAGAAACTTCTTGCTTTAGTCGAACTTACCTTTATTTTTTATTCCATGTTCTTAATAATAAGGCGCCCCTAGTATTCCTCTTGCACCAGGGTTCTCATTTGTTGGAGATATTCTTGGGAATTTTGGGTAAACCTACTAAATGCAAATATGTGTAGATTCAAAAGTCATTTCAGACAACTACAAGTGGATGACAAACTGTCTTTCTTCTTTCTAGGGTTGGATTTACTTGTCTCGGAAATACTTTCCCAGAATTCTTGAAAGTTTTTGAGCCTGTGCCACCAGTATCGGAAGGTATTTTGTGTAAATTTCTTTTAATGTTGCTATGTTGCTATTGACTAATATAACTCCAGCCGCAACACGTTTTCCCGCAACACCGTTTCCTTGGGCGACGGATAGAGAGTTTGGAGGCTGCACAAAAGAACAAGTTGAAAATGCAGTTTTTGTTCTCATACAAGTTTAAGTAACATTCAATTTTATAGTTAGCAGCAATCAATTTGTTCGCAAAGTGGAGTTTTGCTGCAATCTCAGAAAGTCCAGCTTACAACCGTTCGGGCAATGGATACTTTCTAACGCAATGCAATTCACACATTTTCATGGCGTTTGACGATACTTTCTATTTGAATACGATGCAGAAGTCACTTCTAACAAGAATCAAATTCAAGATGAGGGATGCTATATATTTGTATGCCATTAATTTGTGTTGCTTCGCATTCAGCTGAACAATGATATTCTTAGGTGGTGGCTTACCGAGAATGATGACGACGGAATTTGTGACGATGGGAATGATTCTTGTAACTTTAATTCTCCGGGGTTCCACACTTACGTTCCCCATAATCCAGAGTCACCTCTAATGGTTGAAAACGGAAAAGGTACAAAGGCGTAAAAATATTTCAAAAACTAATTAAAATATGTAAGCTGAGGATAGAACCTTGTTAAATGTGATCTCTACTTTACGCTGACCATAAATTAATCTACATTCTTTAGTGGGTGTTGACTTAGCTGCAACTGCTGGAGGTTCAAACATCCCTACCACACCAGCAGATCTTCCAAGTATTCCACAGCAGGTCCCTTAAAACTACCTACGCTCTGTAGGTTAGAATAATTCATTTCATTTCATCCCTTAGTCAAATGTTGTAACGGGAATTCCGCTTCCACCTTCTCTGAATTCTGTAGCTGCCTATCCCGAGGGTTCACCGGTACGTCATCAAAATAAGCCTCTCTAATCATGTCTTTCATTTTCATGTGCTGCATTAACTGCATCCAGGTCCAACCAGAAGAAACTTGTTTTGCTTCTTTCCGGAAAACTGTCCCTCTTTCCTCATTTGTTGTCAAAGCCATTCAACAAAGAAAGGCGTTGAGTAAATTTTGCCCAACAAAGACGGCCAATTAGCTCAGAATGATGCAAATTGGATCTCCCTCATCTAGTGTCTCATCACGTCCTCACGAGTGTTCACAAAGTCAACTCAAGCACGTTCACAAGTTTGTTTTCGTTTGTCGAAGTTGATCAAACAGCAATCCAACCCACTTCTTGCAACCTTTTCGGTGTTTGCAAGACCAGAACATGCATCGAACATGCATGCTAGCATGCATTGATCTGGTCAATCTGAGGAATCAGTTCTTCGGTTCACGCACACGCTGGCATGCTCAGTTGCACACACGAGCTCACAGGTCATGCCACGCATTCGCGGCATGCACAGCGTGCGCGGCAGTCAGGTTTCGCGCTGTGTCAGCGTGACCAAGCATTGCACGTCCTTGAAAACAGGGATCGCACGTGAGCGCGGTCCAAACGATTGAACAACAATTGTTGCACAACAGGTTTTGATGTTGAACTGGACATGCGAAAGGATTGTGCTTGTCGCAGCAGCAAAACGCCCATTCAGCTGGCCATTCGAAGCAGGAAAAGCCACTTTTCGATGTTGCGACATCCATCGAGGCCAGAACGGTCAAACAAATCACACTTTTCCAGCACAACTACGAGGCCATTTCCGGTCAAAACAATGGAAGGATGTCACATTCTCATGAAAATGCCCTGGATTTTTGTGCCTCGTGGGCCAGTGGAAACAGGCTTTTGCCCTGATGGTTGTGATGCAATGACCAGCTGCTTTGTTTGCTCGCAAATTCAAACCCTCGTTGAGATCGTGAGATGAATCCTTCGAATCGGCAGCAGGGTTTCAGCAGCAACATGGGGGATTTAGGACTGAATGAGACTGCCCAAAGTGTAAGCCGTGGCGAAACAGAAAGAACGCGAAATTTGTCATTCACATGGTTTTCGTCTGATGTACTAGTGTGATCAAATCCACCAATGGGAAGATGAGATGAAACTACTTTCAAGCGTAATTTCTTGCAGAAAGGAAAAGGTCCATCGTGTGTCATTCACTTCACTGATAAATACTAACTGATTTGTAAAATAACACATGTCTAGAGAAGCCTACGAAAAACTCTGGAAGTTCTAAGAAAATTCATATCCACATTTGGAGAGGTACTACTAGACTCTCTGTTGTGGGTGCTAATTTTCTGATTTCCATGTAGACGACATCCACATTGTTTCTTCACGCAGGAGGTTCCAAAATTTTCCCATTCGCGAGTCAATTTCATTCTTAAAACATCTGGGGTAGCAGCCATCATCAAGATTCTTGAAGAGTACTTTGTTTTATTTGTCAACAAGTCTGACATATAATTTATACTGGATTTGAGTTTTGATTTTGATAGTTGCTACCAGATGAAAAATTGCGGCTCGGCTAGTCCTTCATTCAAAGGCAAAAATCAAAGCCATCTTCCTTTCAATCCCGACCAAAATTTCTGTTGGAATGACACTTCTGAAAATCATGTAATTGAATGTGATTGTGGCAAACCGATTTGCATTATAATCTCGAGCTTAGCAGAGAAATAATTTAAAAAGGATTTACACATTGATAATCATAACATCATAACTTCCCAGATAGCAAGTGAAGAAGTATTAGAGGAAGCTTCTCAATTAATAAAGTTTATGCAAGGGTGATCCTTTTCATCCCCCCTTTCAATGTGAGAATTTATCATTCTCCATTTTTCTTCGCAGGTTCTCTACCCTAGATCATAAATTTTTGAGACTAATAGACTGTGCAGTTAACCGATCAAAAAAAACATTGAAGAAGGTATCACCTCCAAACTCTAAACTAATTGTTTCAGGAGCATGAAATCGAGTTAAATCAATAGGTCCTAGAACTAGCGGACCAGTTTGGGGATAGACTAAGAGCTCATATTGATGAACTAAGAGATGTGCCACCTCTCGATTTTCAAAACGAACAAGATAGCTGGATCATTCATCTCGACACCGCGTGGAGAAAGTTGTTAAAAAGTTATCGTTAAAATTAATGCTACATATTTGACAAATGTGTCCTTTTCCAGGGCAGGTAAATCTCTTGTTCTCTCAGAGCAAAAGTAACTTCAATTCAAAAAATAGCAATAGCAAGATTTCGAGGCATAATTCAAGTACCCCCTAATACTGGTGATACACGTTGATTATTTTCCTTTGTTCACAGAGGTGGTGGAAACAAGTACAGTTTCGATATACGAAGGAAAGAATATCGTAGATGTTGGCAGATGGCCCAGATGATTAGTGAGTGCATCAAAGTGCTGCGGTCTGAACAACAGGCTTTAAAGGAATTCCGGCTCTACATAGCAGCACTTCTTTCACCATTACGGCAATGTGCCGATCATTATGAGGGAATGAAATGTATCAAATTTCAGAAGCTTCCACAGGTGAGAGGCGAACTACTTGCTCGTACATCGCAAAAGAAGAGGTATTCATTTCTATGGATGCAACACAAATTGGAGATTTAAAAATCTATCAATTTATTATTACATTGATAGGCGAAGGACACAGATTAATATTCTTTTGGGTGAGAGTTCCTCGGATATGAAACGCCAACTTGGGTCGAACACAAACCTTGCTAACCCCCCGGTGCGTCCTTTTTTATTATACATTCAATGTTCAATGTTCAATGCACAAGCAACATAGCTAACGTATGAAACTATAGGGTTCCTTGGCAGATATATTTTAAAAACGTTCACATGTTCAGGTGCTTTTGTTTTATCAGATAGATAGCAAGACAGTAGCAGATGGCTTAAAAAAATGCGGGAAAATTGTGGCAAGGATTCAAGCTTTCTTAAACGATAACACGGCAAAATCAAGTGATTATATTCGAAAATATAAACGTAAAGCTCGCCTAAACCAAAATAGGAGAAGAAGCCGGTTACGAAGATGGAAAAGTCCTGAAGATAGTACGAGGATGCTACGAGAAAGTTTTATAGATAAATTGCAACGTGAAAATACCTCTCGGTTCAGTTTCAAAAACAAATCACGTGTTCTAGACTGGCAAAAGGCTAACCTTGACAAACGGATGAAATCAGCCAGCGGAATCCATCTATTGATAAAGCCCGTGAACACGAACCTGCGATCTGCAACGACTATTCCAACCACAATGGTTGGAGTAACTAATGATAGTGATAGCTCTACTTCCTCTTGGAGTTTTGATGAAGATGCAATTTTCTCGTTGGACACTCAGCGTTCGTGTCGTGGGTAAGCATCGCGTAAGTAGCATAATGCTTTACCCAACCGCGACAAATGCAAGTTAATATTATTTGTTTATGGCTAGTAATATACCCCATCATTTCATGCTGGTAGATATAGATAGAGTATATGGCATGTACAGCACAATGTATGTATACCACGTTTGCCTGCATGCTACGGCGTCACGTACAGCTTGCAGTGTGTATACGTTGTGTCTCTACTTGCTACGATACGTGGTAGGGCCGCGCGTTTACTAGCGTGCATCACAACGCCACATGCTGTCATGTCGCTATTCTAGTGATGTCTGATGCTCGCTAGCTAGGCTAGTAGGATGGCACACCACAAATTGGGATTGTTATCGACGAACTTCGCATTTGCTCATTGCACGCGTGTGCTAAGTAATTCTAGAATTGTGTCAAAAAAACGCTCACTACTACTAGACCACTAGACCAGACCACACTTCACAAATCTAGAAATGTGCACAGCGCATGATGGCACTTCTAGACCTCCATGGCGTGCGCTAGCACGCTAGACGCGCTAGCGCGGCATCATCGCGTGTGGCATGTGGTGCATGCTAGCATGATTTGACATGCGCATCGCTAGACCCTAGAGACCGGCCTAGAGGGAGCGACCACGCTACCACACCCTCACCTAGACAGCATCTGAATAACGCAAACCTTGCTCGCTTGTGCGCGTAGCCAACGCTAGCAACGCTAGAACGCATGCGATGCATGAACGCGGCTACAGTAGCTACATGCTGGCATGCATTGACCATGAGAACCCTAAGAGATAAACTTTTTAATACACACGTAGTACGGGTGCAAGCAGATAAGAGACAAAGCACACATATGCACACATATATGTGTCTCTGAGAACCATGCAAATGCGCATCTAAGGCTACATCTACCGCAGATGACCAAGCTAGCAGCAAGCAAATTGACCGCGCGCGACGATAGTGATGACTAGCTAGCTATATGTCCAGATGCTACGTTGATGAGCAACGGTGCTCCACACAATGAAGCACACTTGCCATGTTGAAAACCCTTTTCGTTGCGCGCCAAATCTGTGCATATCTAGATGCATGTCCGTTTTTAGACTTGGCGATGTTGAGGAACGAATGTAATCATGGTTGAATTCATTGCCGTAGCATGGAACATGCTAATATCCTCCTAGAGACTTTCTTCCAGATTGACGCCCGCTTCCAGACCAGTTAGATCTTCCTGATGGGCGTCCAGTGAGACGCCCCATTCTTGATGGCGGCACGGACGGAGGCAGAGACATAATGTCCAAACCCTCGGTAACCACCTAGGTGTCGGATCGTGTGAGAGATGAAACGCATTGAGGAAAAATCGATGAGCGTGCAATCGCGAAGTGAAGAGGATAAAATAAAAACAGGCCAGCTCAATGTTTGTGTAGTAAGGAATATAGTAAGAATCATTTATCGCATCAAATTATGGCATTGATCTGCAGGAGGCAACACCTGTTTTGCTGGTTTGGTGGGATCGAAGTCCGAAAATGCGGCTTCTGAAACCTGATTGAGATTGATCATGCAATTGCAAGAAAATAGGTGATATATTGAATGCTGGTAGTGCAGCATAAGCGCACACAGATACACACACCCACCAACCCCCACACGTAAATATATATATATATATATATATATATATATATATAACATCATAAAGAAGTATTTCTGTTCCATAGCTTACTCAAGATATGAGAAACGTTATTTTTTGGTTCAACCGACTTGATATATGAAACAAGCTGCCTTCTCTCTCTCTCTCTCTCTCTCTCTCTCTCTCTCACTCCCCCTACCAAGTTGAAAACAAATTCCTCCATTAATTCGTGTGCGGTCCGGGAATCTGATAAGGATAATGAATGAATGAACGAGAAGGACAACACAACTCGAAGGAAGCACACAAACTCTCTCTCCCTCCCCCCCCCCCTCTCTCTCTGCTCACACATATAAGTGTATCCCGACGAAATCGAAGCGAAGGCGCAGGTGATTTCCGTTGCGTTTGCAGTGTTCAGTTACCGAGTGTAGCTCGGGGCGATATCTGTGGTAGCAGCTTCTGGGTCGCTTTCCAATCTTCCACTTGGACAATTTTGCCCCTCTCCACTTTCGGGATGTCTCCACCTACAGCGCGCACATACCCGCACACGTCACGAGAGATCATCATATCAGACCAAAGTCACAACTCGGCGAGGAGGCCCCCGGGCACATTCAGAAATAACTTGTTTATCGGCAGCGACATCAGCATGAGGGCTGTTTACTGACCTCCATTCGATGTCAAAATGGCCTTTGTCTTCGCTAGTGGATCTGCCTGTATTCTCTCCACCTTGGCCTCTAACTCTCGAAACGTGGGAATCTTCTCCACAGGGGCCTTTTCTAGCAGCTTGGCAAAGACGGGGTCCTGGTCCGTGCGAGTAGATATGCGGTCAGTTAGGCGCTGGTTAGGACTGTTGTACGCTCATAAACGGTGGAAGTTGATATATGAAAAACTGGCGGAACGAATGATGGGGTGCTGGGGGCGGCGACGTTGTGTCATCAACGGGGGAAGTAGTAATTGTACGCAACTCTCACCGGGAAACAGTCGTCCATTAGCATGTTCAAGGTTTCATTGTCTCCTGAACGTGAATGTTTACGTGTTAGTGAAATATGATCAATCATGGTGGGTACCGTCCCCCCTCCGCCCCATCCAAAAAAAAGAGACTTTCCATCATATACCTCCACATTTGTAGTCTTAAAAGTCGGTTTTTATCGGTTCCGGGGGACAGAATTTAAAACCGGGGGGTAGTGCAAATCCTGAAATATATCGCATACACCAGAAAAATTGCTGCTCAGTTTGGCGTAGGTGGGTGGGGGGGAACGTTCCTAGCCGGGCCTCCCCTTTTCTCTCGCACCTAGTTAAGGAGATATTAATGAGAGCAGGATCACGACCGAATTCAGGGATAACCAGAAAAATGCCAAACAAAGCCAAAAACCATCCATTTATCCTTCAAAATTGGGTCTTCAGCTATTCAAAAAAGGAAGTAGGGAAGAAAGGAAACCCCTGAAATGACTGTCCCCACCCAGCGGGGAAGACTCCGTATCGGAATCAATCCCGTCCAACGCTTCAGGCAGCGGCATGAGCGACCCTTTTTCTGAGATGCAAATTAAGTACACAAGGTGATGGAAATGTCGAAAATTAAGGCGATCACGCCCCCCCCCCCCCCGCTCAAGAGCTACAACAACAGCGCAAGATGATGATCATAACTCTCGCATGCACAGGTCAAGCATATATATATATATATATATATATATATATATATAACTACCCCACAATCAATCCGCGAGATGGTGAATCTTCCAGACTGCTCGAGCGTCTTGACGCTTGCAGAGACGGGGGGGACGACCGGGAATTTGCACTTTTTTTTTTGACCGACGAAGCAAACACAAACGCAACATCACATATCCAAGCCTACGACTTCGTACTAGATGATTAGCAGTTCTCACGTTGTCGATGACCGCCGTTGAGGCCATTAGATCAGTTATCCGCTCCATTACGCTTGGTTGCTGTAGCTGCTGCCTCAGGGTCGTCGTCAGCGGCATCAGTCTAGAGGGATGAAGGAAATTATGTTCCCATCGCCGAGTTAAGAACTGGGTTTTCGCTCGCAGGTAAGAGGGGGTAGACGAGGGAGAGAGAGAGGAAGGGAGAGAGAAAACGCAAGGGAGAGTAAACACGCCAATTTACCGCTTCGAATCAGCGCGCTTGAATTTGCTTTCGATCTCCCCACCTAAGGGGGTATAAACACGATTACATAACGGGCAACGCAAACAAACAGCACTACGACTGCACGCTAACAGCAAACAGCGCATACGCATAGCGCGAAAGCCGTTCCAACAACCAGAATCATCCTCAGAACTTCCGACGATCAATGGCGGGTTCAATGGAGACGAAGCCGCCTTGTTTGGCGAGAGCGTTGCGTGGTATCTAAGAACGTAAAACATGTGAAAATGAACTCGTGGCACTATGTAGCCAATGGCAAGTTACAATTAACAATGCTTCTCAACGCACGACAGCACTTCATTCAGCACCGCGACGCGGTGCTTTTGGATGTGTCATAAAATTGCGACAAACGTCGAGTAGCGTGCAGCGCGCTCGCTTTGCCCGCTCGGAACTAAGTTTTTGGATCGTTTCCTTACCCGCGGCCGCAGAAGATGATTTTATCAGAAATGCCAGGTGATTCTTTGCAGGAGATGGGAAGCACCACATAATACATGCGGTCCTCCGCTGGCCTAAAGCGAAACCTAGCATAGTACAGAGGCATAGCAAAGAACATCGCAGCAACGATTTAATGCAATAACACGCACGAGCTTGACGACCGCCCCTCTATTAAGGCTTTTGGGGTCTGTTTCTATCTCCATAGGGATGAGCACCATCATAGCGACAAGGGATTAAGCAGCACTAAATTGGGAGGAGGGGGGGGGGGGGGGAGAAGTTGTACCGCAGATATGCGCTAGAAAACGGCGGAATTTCCCCAGTAGGATTGACCAAGGAGAGAACCTGAGAAGCAAAAAAATTCAACATCAAGCCGCGGCGGTGCAATACGCAAAGAGCTGTAAAGAGCTGGAAAGAGCCGAGGATAACAGAACTGCTGCGACAGCGCAATAATGGCTCTCGCCCCTCACAAGCATGCAAAACAGAGATCCGAACCAAACCAAACAAAACCACAGTGTTGGCGCTGCCGGGATCGACACCGTCCCTTGCGTCGCGGCAGGGCGCTTTCCGTGCTAGACTTCTGCGATTCGCATCTTTCATCTATATCCACGATCACCATAGTCTACCTGGATGCCGTGCGCGGCCCGACGAAGCTTTTCGAGGTTTGCTGTCTCCACGCGGTAGTGGAGCGTGTTCTCAGAATCGTTCTGCAGCTTGTACGTCTGGATCGGAGCCATCATCGCATGCGCCTCGGATATCTAATAGTCGTCGCGAATATGAGTCGTTTTAGGTGTGCAGGCCATTTGATCAACACCGCGTATTATCATCAGTGGCTTGCATGGGTATTTTCTCTCTCTCTCTCTCTCTCTCTCTCTCTCTCTCTCTTTGTATAAATATATATATATATATATATATATATATATATACAATGATATACCGCTGCCGTTTGCTTTCCGGGGAGCGTGAGACCGAGCGGTTGCGGTGTGAAGACATGGCTTTGCGCATGGGTCGGCACTGCCAGTATCGGAGGGAAGGCGGCCAGTGTGGACCCGAAAAGATCCAAAGTTATCTGGCAAGATATACGACAGAAATTATTTTCATATACGTGTGTCGGTGTTAGTGTTAGTGTGTGTGTGTGTGTGTGTGTGTGTTTGCCAGAGCGCGAAAAACGCAATCAGCGAAGGGGGATGGCTGACCCATTTGCCGTGTTTGATTTGAAGGACGAGCTCGAGCCTGTGGCTTCCGACGAAGGTGTGCGTGTAACTAAGGTTGAAACGGGGAAGAAAACGAGCAATCAAACGAGCACGTGATTGGTAGGCGGTCTCGTAGGATCAAGGTTGTGAATGCTGTATACAGTTGATGAGAGATATCGTCTTTTTTTTATGGCTCGCTTGGAAAAAAATGAAGGATACCCCAGCTGAATGCTAACGCTCTCGCCTGGAAGAAGCGTCCCGGACTTCTGTGATGCCGTGAATACCTGAAGAACGACCATGTCCGTTTGTGCGTGCGTGTGCGTGTTTTGTGTATGTTCTTGCGCGCGCGCGCGTGCGTGTGCGTGTGTGTGTCTGTTAGAGGGAGAGAGGGAGAGAGAGAAAGGGGTAGAGAGTGAGAGAGAGAGGTAGAGAGAGAGAGGGAGGGATCCTTGAAAGGAGATTGCAATGACGCTATTATAACAGCAGCCCTCACCTTCTTTGCCACAATGGCTGCACGGACTAACTCCGCTCGCGTTGTCGTTTGCATGGTCGCCCAGTGTTCGGCCTCGACGATCTAAGTGTTGTAAGTTTGTTGTTGTTTTTGAACATTCCATATACTGGACAATGCTAGTTGTGTGCGCGTGTGTCCATGTTCGCGTGCAGGTGTGCCGTTTCACGTGGCTTGCTCCTGCGCGTGAGCGTGCATGTATTCTCGACCAAACCAGCAACAACTTCTCCATTGCTAGTGCGGGGATGAATGTATGTTTGTGTGTATATCCGTCGCGCGGCGCTCACAGATTCGTCCGGGAAGTGAAGCTGCCAGTCACAGGCGAAGTGCCCTGGGTTGAACAGCTCCAGATACGCAATATCCGGCATGCTATCTCGAGCACCGGGGCCGAATCTGCAGAGAAGGCCACAAGGAACAAGAGCAGTATCATCACTTCACTCACCGACTGCCGTCGTCATTGCGTGCGTGGCGAGGTATATTTGGATAAATAAGATGCGTTTCGAAATTCGTGTTGTTTCAGTTGTATTTTATTGTATAGGTGTGGTTGTGTGTAAATACGGTGATGAGACGCGTCTTTCTCTCTTTCTCTCTCTCTCTCTCTCTCTCTCTCTCTCTCTCTTATACACACACACGCACACGCACGCACCTGAGCGTGAATCGTTTCAAACGCTGTGCTACGTCGATGCTCTTGAAGATAGTGCTCACACGCTCCGCGTTCAAGGCTAACGAAGGCAAAAACGGTTATTGAGGCTCGTGGACGATTCTTTGTTGTGTGAGTGTGAGTGTGAGTGTGAGTGTGAGTGTGTGTGTAGTTGTTCGGATAATCACGATCAATAGCGCACCTCTCTCCTCATCACTGAGAGGCCCCATCAACTCTTTGTTAATTCTTGGCAGGTTCAGCTTTCCCCACGCCTCGTCCCTCGTGCGGTTAGGCATGTACGCGTCGCGTACGAGCATCTTTGGGTAGTAGCCGTCGGCTGCGATTATGCTTTCGCAGGTGATTTTGTCCGGCATCGTGTGGCTTACAGGGTCGCCTGAGGTATGTTGGAAGGAAAAGAAGAGCGGGGGAGGGGGCAACAACGCTCAAATACAGGCATAAATATATCTGTCTCCCCCCCCCCCCTCTCTCTCTTTCTCTCTCTCTCTCCCTCTTCCCTCAACTGAAGACGCACTCGCGCATACGCACGCACGCGTGATGCCCAACCAACCTTTCTTGTCCTTCGCTGCTGAGAGCGTGGCCCTCACGTGGAAGCGATGCGTAGCGACGATCTCGGTGCAGAAGGAGAACCATATCTTCTGGGAGGTTTTGGGAGCAAGGCTGCCCGTCGGCTTATCGAAACAGAATCGGTAACCTTGTAAACAGCAGCAGCAGCAGCAGCATCGTACGAAAACATGAACCTTGCTGTCCGATGTGACCCCTGCTGATTCTTCAGGAAGCGGCGGGCATGCGCTGCGCGAGCTCGCAATAATTACGACGAATTTTTGGGTAAAAAAAAGGAGGAAGAAAATGCTGTGGATTTCCCCGCCCCCCCCCAAAAAAAAGAGAGCGCTCTTATTTGCATAGCCCAGCGACTCTTCACCGGTGAGTATACATCTGATATATACTTCATAGTTTGTTCTGTAATGCGAGAAATGCTGCATCACGTATAGAAACTCTCTGCGTATTCGATGATGGGGGAAAACGTGAAAACACACCTCCAGTACAATCAACGAATTGGAGATACCCGTCACCGCCATTCTCTTCCTCCTCGTCTTCGTCAGCATAAGAGGTTGAGAGCAGCTTTGTCGTACTGAATCAAAATTTCAAAAAGAAAGTTGATATCATCCATTGCACGCTATTCATCCATATATTTGCTCATTCTCATCCGCACGCGCACGCGCACGCGCACGCACACACGCACACGCACACGCACACGCACACGCAAAACAAAACAAACGCCGGCCGGCACAGGAAGGGAAGCTGCACACACAAGCAAGCTGCACGCAACACAATCGTCGTTGACATCAAGAACCTTCCTTTAACTGCCTTCTTCTTCCTCCTGCTAGACTTATCCCCGCTCTTCCAATCCGTGCAACCCGAGGCGTATCCAGAGGAATCTGTCTTGAGACACAGCTCAAGAGTCTCGGATAAACCAACCCCCGTGAGCTGCGGCGCCGCAATCACGTCGACGATGTCTGCCTTCGCTCCCATATGCACGAGGTCGCGATCAAGGGTATTCAGCCATTCTCCGAGCCCGGGCTCTGTTCCGACCTGGGCATTTTAGCGAAAGGCAAACTTCAGAGGAAGCGGCGACTCATCTTTCCTCAACGGATCGCGGGAGTGGAGGAGGAATGCAATGCGTCGGCCTTGTGCGCGTGCGAGTGTGTGTGTGTGTGTGCGTATGTGTATATGTGTGTATGCGCGCGCGAAGTAGTGAGCAGCATCGGTGTCGCAGAAAAGAACGTTTCCGCTGTTGACAGTGTGCCTCATGGAAGGTATACTTGTTCGTGGGGGGGGGGGGGGAGAAATCAACACCTGTGCCATTGTGAGGGAGAAAGCTTGGGGCAACTGCGAGATTCTCCTCGTGATACGGACGATCTCTTGCTGGGTCAAATCACGCATCTTCTGCTCCGGGAGGCTTCCCAGAATCATGAACACGCTTTCTCGGCGACGGTTCTTACGAAACCTGCTCGTTGAGGAGGAGGGGAGGGGGACGCGGACGGTCATTGGTGCAATTGAGATGTCACTAAGCTCGACGCAGATTGCCTCGTGCCTTCAGCTCACGATTCGTCTCATCTAAATCGCTGCTGCAAGCCTGGCGAAGGCGCGTTTGCCTCGCGGCGCGTCGATGATGGCTACTATGTCGTCGCGGGCCAAAATAAAAAGGCAGCGTTCTCTTTCGAAATCGCCTCTCGTTAGTGCATCTAGTGACTACCGTTCAAACAGCGATTGGATTGCGGCGACGAGGCCCGCGCTCGGGCCTTTTCGCTTTTCTTCAAAGTCGTCTGGCCGAGGAGCGAGCTTACCCTCTTCGATTCGCTTTAGTTCCTGCTCCTCGTGCGTGGCGGCTTCTTCGATCTTCTTCGCCTCGGCCTCGAAGATCTGGTTGAAAGGACCACGAAAGACAGAGAAGGGCAAGGGGGGGGGGGGGGGGGGGGGGGGAGGGAAGGGGGGGTTATCGGTACATTTCCGTAAAGAATCGAAGGTGCACTGAAATCACACTCTGCAACTACCTCTTCAATCGTCTCCCTGTTGTTGATGCTATTGTACACATCCGTGCTCGAAACCAGCCCGTTTCCGCAGAAAATGAGCGTGATTCCTCGCATCATCGGAGCTTTCGGTGCTATCTTGGCCACGGCCTCTAGTGCCTGTAGTACAAGTTTGTTAGTCGCAAATGTCGCCAGGGACAACGGGGAGGAGCAAGTGAGCAAGAGCGTCCTTGCGAATACAATATCCCTCCCTCTTGAAGGAGTTGATTCGAAATGTACCTGGGTCCAGCCTTGTTCGCCATTCTTGCATGTGCGGTCAACCACCACCGTAAAAGACCCCAAAAGAGATAAGGCCTTTTGTACAACATATACACACACACACAAGCAATAAAATATGAAATTTTTCACACACACACACACACACACACACACACCTTCTTTGCTCCCAGAAAGCCTCCATTTTTCTGGTAGTCCGGGATCTCGGACGGGGCACAAATTTGGGCGAAGAATTTCGGTGGAACAAAGCGCGGTTTTGGCAGCATTTCTTGAAAGGTCAACTTATAATCAACCTGTATCAGTAACATTGCAGCAGGTTCATAAGTGCACGCTTCTCTGCCTCTTCTCCTCCCCCCTTCCTCCTCTCGTCTCTCTCTTTCAATTTCTTCCTGCGCGCGCGCCGTTATGTGCGTGCGTGTGTGTGTGTGTGTGTGTGTGTGTGTGTTTGTGTGTGTTTTGCAGGTAACCGTGCAGTGCGCGGAGTTGCTGAGCGTTATATAGCCTCTTTTCGGGGCATTAAGCAGGCATCTAAGCACAGCCATCCCAGGAGTGTGAGCATGTTATGTTATCGAGAGAATCACCCAAATATATCTTCCAGCGCAACGCGGTTTGTTTTATAGATAGTATGCATAGGAATAACAATTTTTGAGGAACGACTTCGACCTGGAGGTGGCAAATATGACATTCAATGAGATGTTGGGAAGAGAGAAAGAGGCCATACGAGCCAGCCTTCAATCCTCAGAAGCAGGGTTTTGGCGAAAAATCGTCAGGGAGACATGCAGAACCTGTTAGTCTTATTCGCTTTTGCAAGAGCCATGCGGTAAAGCTTCTCTCGGGTGATGCCTGAGGACACCTAAAACCGGTCGTGGAGATGGATTGGATATATATATATATATATATATATATATATATATTATTTATTTATTTTTTTAGATTCATTTAATATCCCCATATCAATTTACTCAATTATCGTTCGGGTGATTACGCACCAAATGGCACGAGCAGTTCGCGGGTATGGAATAATGCTTCAGCGAGCGCGGCGTGAAGGTCCAAGTGAGCAGCTTCTTCTCGTTGCCTGAATGGCGCGTCGCAGCGGGCAGTACCGATATTATTCCAACAATGATATTTGTCTAGTTCTACACTGCAAGCCCCGGATTGGCAGACAAATCCTGGTGTTAATCAATCGCATGCTGTATGTGATAGATTAGCCTACCTCGTAGCACTCCAGTAGACGGATGGACCTTTACGACGCCAGCGTAATTCTCCGGGATCTCCCTGTTTTTTTGCGCGGATATAATATAACATTGCACGCATCAGGCTTCTGGGTTGAGGTTGCGACGGCAATTTCACTTGTTTTAGTAGAGTGACGGTGTCCTCTTCTCTCCCTCTCCCATTCTCTCCCCCCCTCTCTCTTTCTCTCTCTCTCTCTCTCTCTCTCTCTCTCTCTCTTTCTGTTTGCTCGCCGGCATTCCCCTTTCTGTTTTCCCCGATGGCGTTGATAAATCGACGAACCAAGAATATGCCGTGTCGCATCGAGAGAGATTCACGAGCGTGATTTGATTCCGAGCGCATGTGCCGCGGCTGGTTGGCTTGAAGAACAACGTCTGGGGGCGGCGGGGGGGGAGGGGGGGCGGGGGGGTGGATGGGGCATAAATATTAGCAAGTGTTACGTGTGTGTGTGTGTAGGTGTAGGTGTAGGTGGGGCGCAGCGCGTAGATATTCAGTTTAAGTTTCTTTTTCATTTGCGCTCTCTCCTCTCCTCTAGGGCAAGCTGCCTTTGTAAGCACCGTCTCGCTCTTGGTCGGTTTGGCAAGCTGCTTCTTCGTTGGAAGCAAGTCGGCCGCGTACTTAACAAGGCGGATCTAAAGGGCGGTTTCACACAGGGTTACTATCAGAACGCTCAGTTGTTCTTTCCCCGCTGCACGGAGCCACATCGATAGGGAGGGGAGGGGGGGGGGGGGGGGGCAAAGCAGCACACCTTTGCGTTCTGGCCATGGCCTAGAACCGGAATTGACAGCGGTTTCGAATAGTTCAGCATGCAGGTGAATGTATTCGAGTACCTTTCAAGAGAGGGGGGGGGAAGGGGGGAGAGGGAGAAAGGAAATATCACAACCATGAGAATATACCAAAAGCGACTGCATCAATGATGTTGCTCGCTGTTTTTGTTTTGGTAGCACAATCCGCTACACGTACAAACAAGCAAACCAACAAACAAACGCACCTTTCCCCTGCCGTGGGTGAGAATTCGAATGAGATAAGCTGGATCGATTTCTGTGGGATCTTTCCGGCTCGTGGTTTAACACGGAAAACGCGGCTCGGATCTTTGTCTTCAGGGAAGTAGAATAGAAGCGGAGTCGATGCGTCATTTCTGTTATGTTGGGAGAAGAGGAGGAGGAGGAGGAGGAGGAGGAGGAGGAGGAGGAGGAGGAATGGGAAGAGGAGTGAAAAATAAACCGTAAAAATGAAAAAGGCAAAGAAAAATCGAATAGGTTTTTGTTCCGCCTACACCGGCTATTCTCACGAATCATTTCCGAAGACCCACTCCCCCCCCCCATCCCCCCACCCCCGCCGTCCGCCATTTTCTCCAAGTCGTTTTCCCACATAACGCGCACCTGAGCGACAGCGTGAGGCATACGCGACTTCCAACCACACACGAGGGGAAGATTAAGCCCGGTGATGATAGAACATGCTTTGGCAAGAAGTGGATTTGTCCGTCGGAGAAGGTGTGGCCAACAGCTCGCGCTCTAAGGAAACACAGCAGAGAGGCGGTTTAGAATCTCTTTCTCGGGCAGTGGTCGCACGTGCGGCCACGCTACAGCAGAGAAAGCAACCGTGCGTATGAGAGCGGAAAGGAAAAGCGATGCATGCTGGTGATAGCTGCGGCGGCGTGAATGTGTGCGTGCGTGCGTGCGTGTATTTGGGTAAATACTTCACCGGAGGCAGAGGGGGGGGAGGAGATTTGCCGATTCAACGAGACGGAAGTTGCGCTGAGATTTGGGGAAACAGTAGCACGCCAAGGTCCCGGAGTAGTACTCCCCG
This sequence comes from Bigelowiella natans CCMP2755, assembly GCA_000320545.1. Taxonomy (NCBI): domain Eukaryota; phylum Cercozoa; class Chlorarachniophyceae; genus Bigelowiella; species Bigelowiella natans. The sequence continues at coordinate 2,513 of ADNK01003245.1, read as the reverse complement.
TCGAGGCGCGGTCGGAATCCAACCTTTTGTGTGTGTGTGTGTCAAGTTTCGAGCATTTTAGTTGGCTATTTGTTTGCTTGCGGCTGTGCGTCTGCGCGTGCGTGAGCGCGTCCGCCCGGGAAAGGGAAAGAAAACAATCGTTCGCTTTGCTCCTGCGCCGAGAGAAACGTAAGGATTACTTTGAAGTCTACGGAGCGCCCGGCCGGAATATCAGCCTCGTTGGGGAACACCACAAACGGTGAAATCTACATGGGGAGGAGGGGGGGGGGACGTGATGATAAAAAACCATGATAAGAGAAGAGAAGAAAGATGGCGCAGAACAAGCACAAAAGGACAACGGTGCCTTGAAAAGCGAGAGAAGCTGCAAACCGCTTCCTCGCACAGTGCAACAGCGTAAGTGGTAGTCACCCCGACTTAAAAAACCCATCAAAAGAAACAAGCTGGAAATCCAGTCGATTCCTCGGCGTTCGGCACAAACACAACAACAGCGACGCCGAGACCGCACGCCAAGCAATCAAGGACAAATGACGTAAAACAACAACGTGCACGGGTCAACTATACCTTCGCCCCTTCCGCGGGCTCGGTTCCGTGGTAGTTTGCAAGGTCCCACACCTTTGAAAATGGCATTTTTGGTTGTTGAATAAACGGCTTTGGCAGAGGTCAATTTCACTCAGGTGTTCAGAGTTGTCTTCATCGTGTTTCCTTGGCCACGGGGGTGAGGGGGGAGGGGGGGTTGTTTTTGATTTCGCATGATGACGCACCGCAAGTAGCTTTCGATGCGTCCTATTTGTGACTGTGACGATTTTGTATCCAGACGGCCGAAGCGTGGAGCAGGCTGTGGTTGTAAGGAGACAAATCTCTCGGGTGAGTCATTACTAAAGGGAACATTTCACGACGGCCACAACATTCAAGACGGTTTTCGGCGTTTGATTGGACTTTCTTTTTTTAATATTTACTTTCCAACACATTCCCCCACACGGTGCCCTTTCCTCGATCTCCCCTCCCCCCCCCCCTTCGCCCCCCTTCCCTTTCAGCCCATGTTCAAACCTCCGAAATTGAGGAAATCCGTGCTGAAGTAGGCCTCGTCTTCTGGGTCGTCGTTTTGTAGGAAGTATTGCTGGTAATTGGGAAGCTCATCGATCTCCAATATTGAGCCCTTCTCCCATTCGGCGTCCACCTGCGAAAAGGCAGCAGCAGCACATAATGCGTCTCATGTGTTGTTGTTTCCTGTTTCTTTCCGTGTAAATCGCACACACTCTCTCTCGCACACACACCAATTGAGGGTTTGTCAGCCGGAGGCCCAAAGAAACACGCTTGTTGTAGTTTTGCACGTGCACTGGATTTAGTGGACGCGGACGGCGGCTCGATCCGAAGCACGTTCCCATCTGCACGCGATGGAAGTTGAGGAGAGGAGAAAGTGGGGGTAGGGGAGGGAGGGGTGAGTATGCAATCCAATACAAAAGCAGCAACCCTCTCCGATTATGCTCATCACGTTTGCACACAACGCATATTGGCAATAGCGGAAAATAGACGAATAGCGGAAAATAGACGATCTCACCAGGTCGAGGAACAGCGGCTTCGCGTTCTTGATGAGAATGAAGACGCGCTGGTAGAAGTTGATGGATCTGGCAACAGACAACATCTTAAATAAAAACGCGCGCGAACAGAATTTGCATCGGCATTGCAAGGGCGCTGGCAAATTAACGGATTAGCTCTTACGTCTTCGGAGCAAATGTTATCCGAATCGTAACCGTCAATAGAGCAGGAACCACGCCTACAATATATATATATATATATATATATATATATATATATAGAAGAGGGTGCGACGATTAGGAGGACTGCGTTGGCGAGAACGTACCTGAAGGCTTGTCAAATCGAAAAGACCCATTCGTGTTCTGCAGGTGATATTCGGCTGGAACCTAGAGAATTGAATGAGCGATTATTCTCTTTCCAAACGTCGTTTTCTCCGTACTACTCGCGGAGCGCATCTAATAGCGTCCGTTGGTCATATCTGTGTCGTCGTGCGTGCATGCTTGGAGTAAATAGGCCTTTCTATCGGCTCGATGGTGCTTTTATGTGCTGCCACTACTTACTACCCTCGATTCGTTTCTAAGAGTTATGAAGGCGCGGCTCGTCTTGCCAAACTCGACGTCGCCCAAATCAACCTGATTTTATCCCCAAAACATCCTTTAACGTGAGAGGTGCGCCGTACTCTCGGTTGGATTCATCAGTGCTGCTAGAGATCTTCCTACCATATCTTGGTCTAACACGATCGTTGGGCCGACGGCAGTGCCTGAGCAGTTTAAGAACGCTCTGTTCCCTCCTAATCGAAAGGCAAAGAGATCGTGATGACATTCGCCTTTTCTGGAGAACATTGAAAACACCATGCCATCTCGCTCTGCTCTGTGGTTGTGGGGCGACACAACGCTCACACTGCAATTTCTCTCCGAATAAGACACGCTGCTCTAGTTTCGTGGGGAAGAGGAGAGAGGGGGGGGGGGGGGGGGGGG